>BGNK01000616.1:160333-222833 GCA_003297005.1 Symbiodinium sp. clade A Y106
ACCAAACACAGCCATGGGTCATCGCGGGATATGACCAAAAACGGTAGGTATGTGTGGAGACACTCATCATTGAAGCCTGGGATCATGGACTGCAAACAGCACCGACATCGACAAGGCCGTGGCACTCAGTGAAATAAATAGTTCCAGAATAGGGGAGCTGTCTGAAACAACTCTTGACAAGTATACTGTAGTTGGAAACAAGGAGTGACTGATGCGCCAAAGGTTGACATGCTAATATTTGGATACGTCGGATCTGAAACTAAAAACATGTGAGGGAGATGATGATCCCACAAACACCAATTTCACCAGAGCAGGTTGGGTGGCAAACCGCAGACTTCAAAGAAGACAACGGGACTCAATCCTTTATCCCGAACAAGGGTAGCTGCCTCCAAAGGATCCCAAGTTATGATAAGGGCTGCTGGATGGTATGTCCNCCTTTATCCCG
Organism: Symbiodinium sp. clade A Y106; assembly: GCA_003297005.1. Classification (NCBI taxonomy): domain Eukaryota; class Dinophyceae; order Suessiales; family Symbiodiniaceae; genus Symbiodinium; species Symbiodinium sp. clade A. Next base: position 160,779 of record BGNK01000616.1, read on the forward strand.
AACAAGGGTAGCTGCCTCCAAAGGATCCCAAGTTATGATAAGGGCTGCTGGATGGTATGTCCAAGATTTTCATTCTTGGCAGCAGATGGTCCGTGGCAAATCCGAAAAGCAGTGATTAGGTCAGAAGCACTTCTAAGTCCAGCAAGAGATGACGGCTAACAAACCGTAACCGCACAAAAACATGGCGGGTGGTCAACACTGCAAGACTTCTAATGTGCCATTTCAGTTGCAGCTAATAGGGCTTGACGGTTATCAAATTCAAAAACTCTGGAAAATATAGGGATGATAAGTTTTAAAAAGACCTGCTAAGGGAATGTCCAAAAAGAAAAGTCTGTCGATTCTTGTGCGAAAAGTAAGCACCAAGGCCTCAAGTTCTTCTTGTCTTGTCTTGTCTTGTCTTGTCTTGTGTTCGGATAGTCGAGCCGCTATTCGCGGCGCATCCCAAAAATGTGTGAATTCTGGTGAGACGTGCGAAAAGGGCCCCTGTGCCAAAAGGAAGCAGACGAGGAACGAGGATCTTCCGTAGATCTGGCTCCCAGATAGGATTCCACCCAGTCGAGCTGGGAAGCCGTTGGACGGAAGATAGGCTTGAAGACATCGAGAGTGACATCTTCCGACAGGAAATCAATTCCAGCAAGCCGCTCGTCGGCTGTAGGGACCAAAGGCCCAAGGGCAACAGAGGCCTGGGAGGCCCCCCGAAAGGCATTCCATTTGCCACCTCGCAGCTGTTTTTCACACTGTACGACATCAAACTCGACGTCGCGGATTTGTGCTGTTGTCATCGGGGCGGCATAATGGAACACATACGACGCAGGCAAGCGTCGGACCGTTTCCGGTGAAGCTGAATGAGCCGTACATCACCAGTCCATTTATGACAAGCCTTGCCAGATGGTCCGTATGCATAATGTCGGGCTGGACTCCAGATCTGGTGACTGCGTGCCTGATGAGCTGCTAGATGTTTCCGAAGCTCGAAGGCCGCCGGGCATAAGTGGCATTGGTATGGCCTCTCTGGAGGGGGCGTCAAGGACTTCATGCTGGCTGCAACTGGCGGTAGATCAGTGTGGCGGGCTCGCGCGAGGTCCTGCAAAAACGAGTGATGGGCTTTCTTGACCTGGCGCAGCCACCACCCTGCATCATCACACAGGCTGTCTAACAAGACGCTGACGGCACATTGACCAGAGAAGACGGAGGCTATGGGTCGGCACGTACAGCACAAGCTTCACGTCAGCATCGAGTTGCTGCAGCTCGGAGCTGCGAGGATGGCTGGCCCAGAACTGATACAGGACCTTCCTGAGCACACCGGGACTATTGAGGGTGAGCTGCTTGAGAAAGGCCGCCCGCGATTTGGCCAATGCCAGAGGTGGAGAAGGCACCTGTGCAAGGTGCAGGATCTCTAGGCTATGCAGTTGTTTGCCCGCAGCAATACGTGGCGACAGTGCTCGCCAAACCTGAACGTAAGCTCTGTCCCAAAGACGTTGGTGAATGGCAAGCGGGAAGGACCAACGCTGCCGCAGAATGCACCAGCCGGGACCCCGACAGAGCCTGGAGGACGGTACTGCGCACTTTGAGGGGGATAGTAATACGATTGGCAAACAACTGTTTGCGAAGCGGTTTGACAAAACCTAGAGCTTGGGACTGCCGGAGAAGGAGGTCTGGTCGTGGGGTGGTGTTTGACGTCAGTATACCTCCCAAGTGCCGATATGAATGGACTATCGACATGGCATGCGGCTCCCTCGTGACAGGATGGTCAAATTGCAGGCAGAGATGTTCATCGTACTCTGCAACATGCGGAGAATGTTGTGCCCAGTCGCAGGCGGCTGGAAGCAGCACCGCAGTCTTCGTCGGAGCGAAACTAAGCTTCATGCCCAACGCAGTAGCTCGGGCGGTAGCGTGCGAAATAGTTTGACGCGTGCGTTCCAGCAGCATGGTTGTTCCGAGTATAGCGTCGTCAGGAGTTTGCGCCCACGGTGGGAGCGCGGCAGCGTCGGGTAGGGCTGGCAATAGTCCCGCCTGTGCCAATGTACGTTCAAGGGACCTGAGATATTCCCCGAATGCCAATGCGAGGAGCATGTCAGCGGCCGGATCCCCAGGACAGGTTCCGCAGGCTGTCATGGTCAAGACAGCGTGCGTGTCGATTCTAAACCAGGTCGCACGCATCATGTCTTGGACCATAGATGTGACCTGACGAGGGGTACCTTGCGTAACTGTTCCAACAACGCCTCGATGGCTGCAGGAGGGAGGCCCATGCGGTGAAAGATGCGCAGCAGTTCACTGTCGTCATCGTGGTGGGGCGTCAGGGCCTGCCTCACGACACGGTAAAAAGCTGCTTGTAGGTCCACGAATACGAGGCTCCAAGGGAGCCGCTTGGCATGTTGATGCAGCTGAAAGCTGCGGGCAGTAAGAGCAACGGCTTCAATGCCAATGCCTCCGAGCGCTCCGAGCTGGAGGGCTGGCTTACAGGAGGCGTGTATGGGTACCAACAAGTTGCGCACAGGACGATGGAAGATCTTGGCGGGGACTGAAGAAATGAGTATAGATCTGTAGTGGCTGCACTGCAGCGAGGCACCGATCTTCTTCGCAAGACATGTGAGCGTGCCGTCTCTGAACTCGACTGGCTCCCTCAGGGACAGGGTGGTTTTAAGTGCAATGGGCACAAAGGAACGGGCTGTAGCCGTGGGGCAAACTCGCAGCAGATCGGGAGACAGTCCATCCGGACCACAGGCCTTCTGCCTTTTCAGCTGCAACGTGATGCCTTCCAAATCGCATAAGGTAGGTACACTAGCGATATCGAAGGGGGCCGGATCAACTCGCGTGGTCCGAAAAGCCTGTAAATAGGCCGCAGGGGAGACAGCTTGCCCAGCTTCCTGATCCGAGAAATGACTGCGCCAGCATTCGGCCTTGGCCTCTGGAGTTTGGGCGAGCTGGCCCTGGGCATCCATCACTGCCGGCAGAGGCCGCAACCCACTGCGGCGGGCAGATCTGGCAGTAGGGAAAGCACGTCGTATCGCCTTGTACAATGCAGAGGGATTCCGGAGATCCTGTAGACTGACCTGTTGAACTAGACCCTGCAGGTAAGCAGTTCTATTTTCTTTTTAGCAACGCCCCGGCGTAGTCGTTTAACGAAACTGTGCAGCAATGAGATCGCCGAAGCTTCACTGAAATCAAGCTCGTGGAACCAAGTGTTGGCCTTCTCAAGGGCCTGCTCCGAGAAATTCCGCTTCAAGACAGCAAGACGAAGCGCGGCAAATACGAGAATGCACCACCGGCGTTCTCGCTCCTGACGTTCAAGATGAAGGTACCCGCGAAGTGCCTTACACCAACCTGCCAAGTGCAGTGTGGCGTCGGTGAGGAAGGGCTTGATCGCAGTTTGAGGCTGAGTCTCCGTAATGTAGCTTCCGGCAGCTCTCCAGACATCGACAAATGCGGAGAACTGTTGATCAACATCTGCGTGCCAAGGGCACATGGGCATAGATTGCAGCAAGGCTTGTCGCTCTTGCTGGCAGGCCGTGGACGAATGCACTGACGACGGCAGTCCACATAGGACATAGGGCTCCGCCCGAACAGGGTGACTGAACCGGACCCGCAACAGGACTGGTGTGTGGTCCTCTTTGAGCTGCAGCGCCTCAAAACCTGGTAGAGTGCGAGACTCAATCTCAAAGTCCTTCCAAGCTGTCGGGAGCACTGCATAGTCAATGCGATGACGCTGCCCGTACGCCGAGCACCATGTCGTGCCTGGGCCGAACACCTGGCACAGTGCTGGGGAGGCAGGCAGAAATGCCGGCAAGGAATTCATGGAAAAGAGCACCCGCAGTGTTCTCGCACTCTGCTTGATGGCCCGAAACATTGTCAGTCTCGATACTGCCAACCTGTGCATTGGCATCAACGAGGACAATGTAGTCGGCTCCAGGAGGGCGTCTCACGATCTCTGCGTGCGCGCCAGAGTTGTTCAACAATGGGCTGTGGATGATTGGCAAGAGAAGGGCAGTGGGCAACCACAACGAATAACTTGAGGTGCGGTGCGGCAATGGATACATTAATGTGTCGATCGGAATGACCTGTGACGACAAAGTGTTGCTCCTGGAGGTAATAACTCCGGACACCTGCACGTGCATAGGGGACATGTTTTGAGAGCCACAAGGCGCATCCCCCGCTGCCGTCCTGCTTGGCGGAGGCTTGGAGTGTAAAGTAGTGCTGGTCTGGGGACAGAACGGAGTCCTGGAGACGAGTTTCCTGCAAGCCAACTAGAAAAGGCTGATGGGCATCGAGTTCATGTTGCAGGACGGCCCGACGACGTTGGCGCTGGGGGGCAAGTGGGCTGGTTTTGATGGAAAAGGTTGTGAAGCAGTGCAGTTGGGGTGCAGTTCTTAACGGGTTGGTGAAGAAGGGCAAAATCTGTTGAGTTTTTGAGAGAAAATGGTGCGATTTTTTGGGGCGAGGGCTGTTGGTGTGCTCGTTAAAAAATGGGACGCTAAAGATTTGGACGCTTGGGGGCAAGTGGCTGGCTGGTTGAAAATGCGAAAATGAGGTCTTGATAGTTGGACAAACTGGTGGAAAATTGATGGTATGCTCGTTGAGAAAATATTTGGTAATTCGTGGGTGTGGGGGATGAAGTGGTATGCTGTTGGAGAAAGTGGTTGGAAAAAAAGAGTGGAAAATGGGGTTTTGGTGTATGGGGGGGTCTATGTGCGGTGCCAATAGCCTAAATAGGCAAGCTATGCTCTAACTGAAGGCTGCTTGCCACCACTTATGTCTTCAGTCCTTTGTGAAGTTGGCTGTCTTCATGTGGGCCCTTTGACCAGGCTGTCGCACTCTCGTGTACGGCCAGAGCCAAAGTACATAGAGAAAGAGTAATGCTCCAGGTGGACAGTCGCACCCGCATGTGCAGCCGCTACACATGTCCAACCTCTTCGTCATGTAATCACTGTCACGTAGATCTCTTGTACTGCAGAAACCCTGCCGAGAAGTCATCATTCTCATTGTCTTTGAACTGACATTCGAGGGCATAGAATTGAAAAGGTCACCCACATTCACCCACCATCGAAGCGGAAAATACTCTGCACACCGGTGTTTAAAGAAAAACTGAGCTGGCCTGCAACACCCAGATGCAAACGCACACCAGTCATGCTGCAGAGTCATGCGATAAAGAATTCGCCAAGACAGTGGCCCAACAGATTTGACTGCCCACAGGCTCACAATCGAACATTCGCCGAGCACGCTTGCTGCAAAACCCATCGAAAAAGTGAGCGGTCAGAAAGGCGTTTGAGGCATACTTTGCAGTCTGACATTCACCCCTCATCGGACTACGTTGTTGTGGCGTTTCACCTTTTCCCTCACTGACGGAAGCTGCATCTGCTATCGGAGCACGGGAACACACAGGCGAGAGTTCTAACGCCGCTCTCAGGCGACTTGTACTGACAGAGCCCACAGAGGGTAGCACATGCAAACTCGACTCGACGCACAGCGACTGAAGGAAAGGTCCTTTGAAGCAAGTCTCCAGTGACAGACTTATTTGTTCAGAGAGTGCCAGCCAGAGAACAACGGAAATCCAAAAGGCAAGGCGTGCTCCGGTCGCAAGCATTCAACGACCGATTCCACGATTTCCCCAAATTTCTCAGCTGGAAGATCCTGACACTGCTTGAACTCACCGTCCGCATGCCGTCAACCCTTCGGTCGTCCGTCCTCTAGCGAACGCTCTCCCAGGGTCCCATACCTGCAAAGCCGAACTGGAAGATGCCGGGAGCCCAGCCCTCTGGCGACACCGGCTGGAAAGCAGCAGTTGGAAGCCAGCCCAGGGTGGGCGGCGAAGTTGTCATCTGAGCACAGACAACCGTCAAAACATCATCTATCTTGGGGTTTATTGCATGCTTTCTGATGTTGTCGACCAGCTGCAGCTACGGCTCTCCTATTACATGCAGATCTGGCTGAAGACTGTGACCGAACGCATAGTTGAATCTGGTTCACATTCAGCATGTTTCAGTGAACCTTTTCGAACCTTACCCTTCTTGGAGTGTAGCGATGGCGGAATTGCAGGTTCTGGGGCCGGCACCCTCTCCCATGTCCTGAAGAATCAAACGAAGAAGTCAGTCTGGAGGAATTGGCGTTATGCATGTAATGGAAATCACCACCAGACATAGCAAGGGCCTCATGTAGCACTGGAGCAGGTCAAAAGAGATGCAGCGGGCGAAAGGCTGGGATAGGCTGGGGTTTTGTCTTGTCCAGGTGGCAACTCTTTTGACGGCCCATGGACCCTGGATAGATTCCCCCACAGGCGATGAGGCACTGGCGGAGTCTCGGGGAATTCGTCGTCCTACCAAGACTCAGCAAGGGCGGTGTTACGGTGTGGTTTGGGCTTGTGGGCGCAGTTTCCTTGTCCCGGAGTGACACGACAGAACTAGGGGCGGCCAGCTAAGGGACATCCGCGTGTCTTCCATGAAAGATCCAGCAGGCGTGAACAAAACAGCTCAGCTGCTGACACAAGACACTGGCAATGCTCCGTTCGAAACAGATGCTAATCACGCGCCAATGAAACACACTGCACCTCGTGTGTCGAAGCATGCCTGCTCATGCGCACTTGTGCGACATGTCTTCTCCCTGACAGCCTCCTCCTCCTCCGCGGTGCTCACCAGGATCTTCTTTGCGCTTTTCTCGGCACGGCTCTTTCCTGAACCGCAGGCTTAATGAACAGTAGCCGAAGCAGCCGAAGCCTTTGCCAGTTCGGGAAGTCACAAGTAGTCGGATGAGTGCGATATGTAAAATGCTACCTCCCGAACGACCCTCATTGGGAATGAATGTTACTGGTCGTAGAAACACCACGCCCTCCAAACGAAAGCCCGAACAGGTCTCATCCAGCGTGGAGTGCCCTTGGCAGTCAGTTGCGTGTTCTAGGAAGGCCCTGGTTTGAGGGTGTTTCGCCTCGCTGGTTTCGGACCAATCAACCCTAGCAGGCCCTAGCAACTCATCAACCGAAGCCAAGCAGCCAAAAGCAGCCAAAAGCAGCCAACAGAATCCATGAACCCTGTCCAGGTGATCCGATTCGCACAGGCTACAGTTGACGTTGGCGTCTGTCAGGACGCAGCGTAGCTTGCCATCGCAGTTGATAATTAATGTTCCAAATTCTGGTGCTTTGGAGATTTCAAGTTGCTGGTGCTGTGAAGGCAGGTTGTAGAAGGTTTTAGTCCAGGACCCCGGCGAGGCCCGCGACGTGCAGCTGTTCGTCCAGATGGGCCCAGTCCGCCCACCTTTCCGAACGTCAGACCCAGTTGAGGGGCGATTCTGGAGCAGTGGCAATCGTTCCATGTTAGCCAATCGGCGAACTGGAGGGTCCTTGACATCCCGTCCCACCTCCGTGTCATCGAGAGTCAAGGCCTTCACTCGTGAGACCTCCGTCAGCTCCGACGGGTCGTGCGCATGGCGGCCTGGGGAAAGGAATGTGACACAGAATGCATTTCTCTCAAGGGCCTTCCGGTGAAAGGGAGGCAGGTGTCTTCTTCATGCGGAGAAGCAGGGATGCAAGCCCCTTTCGATAAGCATGAACAAAGCATCATAATCTCCGAGCCATGGTGCAGCAGCACCCTTTCGTCTAGACTTTTAGCAGAAAGCCTGCAACCCCGGCTCTGAATGGCACCAGGTGCATCTTGCGACACTCAGGTTACCAACTCAAACGACAGACTGCAAAGTGATGACGAAGCCGGTGGTGATGGTGGTGGTGGTGGTGGTGGTGGTGGTGGAGGCAACCAGGAAAACCTGTTGCCGCCCACCCGCTCCCCCCCCCCCCCGCATCTCAGGGCAGCTCCGTAAACGTCATGGCTGCCCTCCGCCAAGGGTTCAAGAGGGGGTAATAATGCAACCAAGGCGCGTTGAACAGGAGAGGGGGGGAGAAGAGGTAGCCGAGAAAGCAGTAAGGAAGGAGTAGGGAGGGGAAGAGAGGTGGGGAAGGGAAGGGGGGGCAACCGGGGAGGAGGGAGGGTAAGAAAGGGAAAGAGAAAGAGCAAGAGCGAGAGCGACAGCAAGAGCAGGAGAAGGAGAAAGAGAAAGTGAAAGAGAAAGAGCGAAAGAGGGAGAGAGCGGGAGCGGGAGCGAGAGCGAGCGACCGAGTGGGGGGAGGGAACGAGGGGAGGAGAGGGGAGGGGGGAGGAGAGGGAGGGAGAGGGAGGGAGAGTGAGAGGGAGGGAGAGTGAGAGGGAGGGAGAGGGAGGGAGAGGGAGGGAAGGGGTGGGAAGGGTGGGAAGGGGTGCGAAGCCAAAGGAAAGCGACACTTTCTGTCCAATCCAAGCATGTCTGCATTTTCGTGCCAGAGTGCTTTGCCATGCCCGAGGATCTAGCACTGCGACGGCTCCAGCTCGCAACTCATCACGTCACAGGATGAAGATGTGAGTGCCCGGCAGGCCGTGCCCAGTTTGCACTGACCAACCCGATGAAAACCTGAGCTGGAAGTTTGGTCTCAAAAAGTCCGTGGACGCACCTCCTACAGGGATTTTTCTGGCTGTGGCCGGTCTTGGGCTCCGAAATTTAGCGGGACTGTGACAAGCCGTGCTGACAAGCTGCTGCACATGGAAGTTTTGTAGAATTTGTTGGTAGCCCTGAGCTCCTGCATCCAGCTTGAAAGGGCACCTTGCTTCTCCTAACTGAGTGCGTGCATCCCTTGTATCATCATGCTTTGACCTCCCGTCCTCCACACTGTGCGCAAAGAGACAATCACTCCTGCACCGAAGATATGAGCAATCTGTTCTGTCCGTTCAAGCCTGTCACGCCGAAAGTATCCTTGCTGGAAATCTGTTCACTCAACTGTGAGTGCGAAGCAGCAGATGGTAGGGCCATTCTGTTGCCCACCTTGTGCAGGTGCCTGTTGTGAGAAGATCTTTGCAAAGAGACCTTAGCAGTCTTCGCTACAGGCGAGTGGTCTGAGTTTGGCATTGCGGGAGCAATGGGCAGAGGGGATGCGACACTAGGCAGGCTTGCAGACGTTAAGTTAAGTGGCAGGTACTGATAAGAAAGAGTTGGCTCAGCCCTGAAACCATGAAAGCTTCCAGCAGCCAGGATCGGGCCTTCAAAAATCAAGAAGCAGGGACCAGTGTTTAGAGTCGCGGATCGGGCCCGGGCGTCTTGGTGAGGTTGGGCATTTCGTTCAGCTCCTCCGGAAACCCAGTTGAGACTTGAAGCTTGCACTGGGATGCAGAGGTGAATGCTCTTGCTGGGGTTTTTACTGTGCCGCTCGTCAGAAGCAGCAGCAGGGACGTTAGCGGCACAAGCCTACCGCGCACGGACTCCGAGAGTACTCGCAGCGACCTGACCGGTTCCTGCCAGCTCACCTTCTGCTTCCCTTCCCTCCCCGCAGGCCTTGTCACCATGTGCGTACTTGCAGTTCGAACCACGCGTGCACGCGCCCTGCATGTGGGCGAACCGTCCACTGCGAACGCTGTCAGATGCTCTTGAGTGATGGTTGAAACATTTCACCAAACCACACCAACAACATCTGGGGCCGCTGGCAAGATTCGAAACGGTAGAAACTCACTGACTGCATTCACACTGCCTTCTCCCAGAACATACAGAGCTTGGTCTTGAAGAACTGATCTTCGTAACGCCTGATGCAACGAGGACACTGCCATCCAAAGTCCATACTCTGAGACTCTGAGGCCAGTGCGTCCCACGAACCGAGTTGCTATCGGCCGCCTGTAGGAGCTCACAGGCTCGGCCGTCCCGTCCAACACATGTCCGAGCTTGTCACAGCGTGAAGTTCGGTCCTCAGCACCCTTGGTAGCTTTCTGGCGGGACTCCATCTGAGGTCGCTGTTCACCTGAGATTGGCCAGCGTGAGCGCACGAGCAGACTAGGCAATCTTGCGAAGATGCGACCAGCGCCCGAGCTCTGCACAGATGTCTTCTGTGCCCTTGCAGGCAGTGTCTCGTCTTGACTCTCAGAACGCATGGTGCCACTTCTCAGACACAACCCTAGCAGGACACAAAGCCGGACCGCGCAGCTGTGCTGGCTTCAGGTTTCTTGCAGGTGCCATGCGTGGCCTGTTCGCTTAAAACCACCTCTTCGGCGGATTGCCCAGGCCTCAGTGTGCCAAGGCTGCCAAGCAAACATGGTACACGAGACAACTCCACCCGGGTTCCCCTGTTAGGTCCCTATATGGTCCCCTGTGTGACCTCAGCGCGCTGCCAGAGTGGGGTTCTGGGAGAAGTCGATCACTTCTCTAGATTTGATCCACTCCCGTGAGCTGCGGATTCAGCAATGCAAGCTTAGCGTCATCCCGCCATCCCCCTATGCAGGCACTCCTTCAAATCGGGACAGGCGTGGCTAAGTTCATGCCCTGCAAGTGAACGTGCCGTCCGACCTTTCCGCCCCTGCCTTCCTACGCTACAACTTAAAGCTTAAGCGAGCCTGGCTTTGAGTGCACTATTTTGATCAAGCAAAACAGAAACTTCTGCTCATCCTGAGCCAGAGCAACCTCCTGATACCCCAACTCCTTGAAGCTCCAAGACCATTGACAAATCCACTCCAAACGCGCAGCAGACGCCCAACCAGGACATGGCGCACCAGCTTCGGGCCTCGGGTCAGAAGGCAGTCTAGAGCTTTGTCCGCTCAGGACTGGCTCGTGGATCAGCAACCCGAGGAAAATGCATGAACTTTGGCGGCAACTGGCGTCTGGTCAGCCCTCTCTGTTTCTGTCTGCTTCCACAGGTGAAGAGACCGAGGGGGGAGAAAGAGAAGAAAGAGAAAGGCATAGAGCTAGAGATGAAAGTCATGAATGAGCTTTGGGGGTGTTGATGCAAGCCATGTCTTTTTCTATCTTCCCCTGCGAGCGACGTGCCTGTGCCGCAGATCGTTCGCAGCGGCAGTTCCCACAGTGAGCCGATTCCCGCCGGACGCTTTCGCTTTAAAGTCTTAGCCAAAGGCAAAGCTTGGCCCACAAAGGAACTGCGACATCGCGACACCCCCGCCTCCTACCGCAAAGGCGTTTTCGGGCCGATGCTCCGAAGGAGCGGCCGCTGCAACTGAGGCTCAGAACTAACGCCGAACGCCACTCCGTCCTTAAGGGACTCTACTCTAAGTCACTGACTGACTGGTTAACGAGGAGGTCTGGGTCTGGCGGGTCCTAGAAGGTTTTTAGCCAAGCGGGAACAAGTCCTACAGCTTGCTCGCTTACAGTGCGCGAGATAATTAGGCTGAACTTGCAACGCAGCTTGCAGTGGTGCTCATTAGATAAACTCCCTGCATGAGTAGAAAATTCTCGAAACTTCAGACTTTTGTGCGCATTGGCCTCGTTGAAGGCACGATAGTCTCTACCATTCATGGGAAGGTCCGATGTAAAGACTCGGCACGGAAGTCTAGAGCTTGCACTCCTCTTCCCGTTTGCGAACAACTCTTGAGGGCGGAGGACTATCGACTAAGACTAAGAAGCACTGGCCGGCTTGACTTTCACGACTTTGTTTCCTTCGATGACCCCTGTGATCTGCCTGTGTCGCACTTTGCACGGCCTCACTCATCAGACATCAGGTATTGCCAAACACTTCGGTCTTCACCCAACTCTGCGGTTCGACCGTATCGAATTGCATCACGGAAGACCTGGTAGCTTCACTCAGTCTTCCATCATTTGGTTCTCAAACAAAAAGTTGGCGGCGAGCTCCTGCAGCGTAACAGCACGGGCCTCCTCATGAAATGGTCAATTAAAAGGAAACTCTACTACAGGGAAACAGGTGAGCCATCCAGCGGGTAAGCACTCGTCAGGGCAAGCAGGACCCAAATTCGCAATTCAACTGTCGGCATCTGGGGGAGCGTCCTCGTTTTTGTCGCATGCCTTGGCAGAAGCGTTGCAGACGGACTCGGCCGACACTCCAGCGGCCTCTGAAGGCCTCTGAGCTTAATACCTATGCCCAGAAGGCAAGAATTTGCTTCGCACCAGCTGGGGTGCAGGCAAGGTATGCCTGCACTGCCATCCCTCTGTCGAAGCCAAGCTCAGTCAACCTGCATCAGCAAGCTTTAACACGAGTTTCTACGTGGAGTTGGAGTTGAGAAGTTCTTGCGCATATCCAAGACAAGACTGCCCTGTCCGGGAGGCTACGCTTGCCTGCAGAAAACAACCGTCGAAGCACAGCTGCACACAAGGCCCAACATCTCGGCCTTCGAACTGCTTCGCCCTCTTCCGGAGTCAGTCGCACCACCTTGAAACAGCGAAGTCTGAGTGGCACTACGCCTTCAATGCGCAGCCACTGGCGGTGGGCAGACGCAGCGTGCAGCCAAGATATGTCTGTCTCTAGGCACTCAAGACAATCCCTCCGCCAGCATTCTCTTCCAGCACCTGCAAATGTGCTGCTGTGCCAGTGCATCTCCCTCAAATCACTGGCGCCTGCTGGCCGGCGCCCGGAGCCCCACCCCCTCCGCCACCCTGGGCTGGGGAACAGCTCCGATGTTGGATTCACATGAAGCGAATTTGAAACTTGAGGCAAGATGCAAGCGATAAATGATAACAGCGAGTTCCAAGCCTTTTCGTTCTGTTGTGTCTTTTCGTGCTGAAGCTTCAGGGATGGCATGAACGCGACCCTTTCTCTTTCTTTGAAGCTCTCGAGCGCACAGTCCTCGGCGCGCCCACAGGCTTCTCCACGACATGCGTTCACAATGATTCTCCAACGGCAGCCCCTGGAACCCCGAAGTTCTCAAGCTCTATTCAACTATTCTTCCTGCAGCTGTTACAAGCGTGAGCCTCTGGCCTGTGCTGCTGCAAGCATGGCCGCGACGGGATCTTGATCACCTCCCGCCGGTGGGGCCGCGCCGCCCTGCGTAGAAAACATGAAGGGAGTCATGGGTCAGACCCTGTGGTGGGGCGCTGCAAAGTGGAAAGCTTGGACAAGTTCAAGAGTTACAAATGGGCCAACTGGGGCATTTCGAATGGCGGCCATTGCTGAGTTCCCCGTTCAAGGGGCGGTGCATTCTTCGGGAAAGCCGCCGCTGTGATAAATAAGAAAGGGCTCGTGATTCGTTCAATTCCCATGGGAGGAATTCCTGGTACAGCCGATCTTGAAAACGCGTAGTTACTACCGTCGTTGGCCTTAAACATGAGTCGGCATGAGACGTCACTGTAGAATACCCGGCCAGATTGTGATGCTCTCCCATCGAAAATTCGCCATGGTGGAAGCCAGACTAGTATCTTAGTACAGAAAAGCCATGCTATAACTGCTGCAACTGTGACTACGGGGCTGGAAATGCAATTGAAATGCTACCGACATGCTGGTAGGCTGGTGGTAGATTGCAAACAACATCTTATTGAATCGCACATTCCTGCGACTACAATTCTATAGGAGCCCTGTGCAATGTCAGTGCATGAACTGCGCGAAAAACACACTGAAAAACGTGATATCAAAATCATAGTACGGACTACAAGATTGATTGACAAAGTTGTTCCATGTTCCTGTCCAAGCAACATAAGATCTGCTTAGACTCTGCCGATACTCTTGCGGCCGCAAGGCCACGAGGCAAGGGGTCACAAAGCCAAGTCAAGATGTCCAAAAAGAGGTGCTTCGAGTACTGGATTCTTGGGAGATGCTGGGTTGGCTACTGCGCCAGGAGACAAGCATGGATACACCTCAAATTGAGCAAGCATACTGCTCCAGCTCTTGATCTGAATGTAGTACAATTTTACACGAGTAACTAGTACTTGTAGGTTGCAAAACGATGTGATCTCCGGCCTCTTGCAGACATGTGTGGTTCAAGTCTTCGCAAACATGTTGCTTAACACATGGAACAGGAATCTGAAGAGTAGCAAAGGATGGCTTTGCTTCACGGCATGGATCCATGCTGCCTTCAACCTGTGCATGGCAAGTAACCTGAATCGGTGCATTGCGGCCTGCAGAAGTCGCATGAACTCTTGCGGATTCTCCCGAATGGTCTGCACCAGTGCCGGATCTCAGCCAACAAGGAGCGCCGCGCTTATCGTTTCACTGTCGGCGTAGCTTTGGCTCGACCTTCTTGCTCCCCCCGTTCCTGTACATCTTGGGCAAACAGCAACCCTTCTTCCGCCACAGGTCTCCCAGCCTGTCGCCCTTTGCAGTTGAGGTCTTGGCTGCTCTGCTGAAGCGCCATTATGATCTGCGGGAGCACCTTCCAACAAGGATCTTCAAGGACTGATAAACTCCCGAGGCCACTAAACTGCATTCTAGCTCCTTGCGTTTGAGCTGGGCTCTTGACGTTCGGATCGGCAGCGACTGCTTGGGCCAATTCAGGAAGGCCTAGAGTCTGGAAGATAGCGGCACCAGGGCCCGTACGGACAACAGATGGCAACAGACTGAGCCCGTGACGCGGGTGATTTCTCAGCTCCTCCAAGGCTGCCAAATTTCCTCCGCCTCCGCCTCCACCTGGTGAGGCAGAATCTCCGAACTCCCACTCCGAATCGCCCCTGCCCCACCTCCACGACCGGCTCCAGGTGGCGGCATGGCCGGAAAGGCGCCTGTCATGGCTGGCCCGCCCGCCGTTGCTGGAGCCTCGCCTAGCGAGCACTTGCACTGCCACCCTGGTGCGTCCATAACACTACTACAAGTGCAGACCGCGCCGTCCTCTTCTCGATCAGGATAGATGGTTCGATGGCCCCAACCAAAGGAAAAACCCGCACTGCACGCGACCGTTTCACGTCAGTTTGGATGCTCTGGTCTGGGCCGAAGTATTGCAATTGCACAGAGCCCCAGAATACACGCGCAAACCGCGAGCGTGAAAACGCTGATCCTCCGCACCTCCGGGCGTGGTCGGCGCTGGCTCGCCGCCCTCCGCCTCGGGAGCCTTGGATCACCATGGCCATTCAATGGCTAGCGTCTCTCAGGCTTCTTTGAACACGGGAGGCGTGGCGGAAGAGTAGGTGCGGAGTTTGCAATGACTCGTGAGTTGCATATGTTTTAAACATTGCATCTGCATATATATATATATATATCTCTCTCTCTCTATTTATTTATCTGTTTACTTATTTAGGTAGTTATATTTATATATGATACCCACCACAGGAAAACAGTAGATCCTCGAGGGGGAGGGGTTGCTGATCTACCATTTCGTGGCTGGGTGAACCCCACCTCGAGGACGGAAGATCCTGAGTACAGGCCGTGGCCCCGGTACAAACCGTACAAGTTGTACTGTACCGGGGATCCAAGATTCCAAGATCCAAGATTGCTGCAGGGTCTTTCTTGGAATCTTGGATACCGGAGCTCGGTCCGGTACAACTTGTACCGGTTTGTACCGGACCGGGCTCCGGTATCCAAGATTCGTAGAAAAGACTCCGCAATCTTGGATCTTGGAATTGTTGATCCCCCCGGTACAACTTGTACCGGTTGTACCGGTTTGTACCCGGATCAAGTCCCATATCCAAGATCCAACACCAAATATGTCGCTGATCTTAAACGAACCAAAATAGGCGTTTTTGCCTTCATCACATGGCGGTTGTATCCTGTGGGTCATTTAACACTACCGCCGAGTCACTTGGAAGCTATCTTGGAAGCGCCGAAATCTAATGGTAGGAGATGAACTGGAATCAGAGGTTCATATTCTATCACATGTCTGCGTCCTGTGTTCCTATTTCTTTTTGATATGCTTGATCGAATGAAGGTAAAGAAAAGAACAAAGTGAGTGAATGCATGCTTCATTCGTTCAATTCAGCCAAATGCCACAGGAACCCCAAAAGAGCTAAATTTCATGTAATGACAGAGATGAACACGCGCTTCTCTTATCCTGTCGCTTGTTTCATTCCATAACTTTACATTAATGTGATGTTTTGGTACGTACAAGGAAGCGAGCTTGAAAGACGAAGATGATGAACTAAGTGTAATGTAGTGTTCGATTTTGTTTAAACCGACGAAACAAGTCAAGGTAACGGCGTGTACGCCTGCCTGTTTTTTCCATTAGAAAATACACATGCGATAATTTCTCACACTTGAACATACAATGGAAAATTGCCACAATGATGAAGGGTAAACAATGCACGCCTACATTTTTTGTTTTTGTCGGTTTTCATGTAGGGCCCAATGTTGCTCAATGAAAATAAATCCTGCTTTCATTACGCTTCCTTTTGCTGAACAAAAGGCCACATTATAAATCTCTAGACCAAAAGGTATCCATGGCAAACCAAGAGCACTAATGGAACAAAAGTAATGCAGTGAAGAAAAGCACGCCTTGTGTTCATTGTGTTTTTTCTCTTCACTATTGCTGTGTTCTCTTCTGTTCAATTCCCGTCCTTTCTTTTTTTAGTTTATGCTTTTTCGTTGATAGAATTATTTCACAAAAGATTCGGTCATTATCTGTTCAACTCATGCCCCTCATTTTTCGTGGCTATAAATGGATGCATACGCATCACTTAGTGTCATTCCTTTGTTCCATTGCATTAACAATGGGGCGTTAGTTGTGGATCGTTCACGCGTGTTGTGCTTGAGTTAGTAAAACACTCACTTCTTGCCTAATTGTTGAAACAAATTACGCACGTTCCCTACCAACGATCCTGTCTCGGCGCTCGATCAGCCTAGCATACTATATTGTATTACATTCTACCGGAACATACTACATTTTGCTATAGCACATGAAATGATATTGAACATTTCCATCGTAGAATATCTTTTGCTACACTATATTCTATCATATTGGTTGCATTGCAGAAGTGTGTGTGTGTGTATACATGTGTATGTATATATAAACATACATACATACATACATACATACATACATACATACATACATACATACATACATACATAATATATATATATATATATGGGCGCGTGGTCATTCCCCCACCCCTACATTTCAGCATCTTCGGTATTGCGCCCAATACAATTAATTCAGTGCGAAGGATGTACTGACCCTGGCCATGCCCCATACCGCGAAGTATGGTATAGCACCAGCTCGCGCCTTTTCCTGCGAAGATCTCTGGTCGTGAAGGGCAGTTGCATGCCCGCTGGTCGCCTGCACGCATTTGAAGCAGGGGGAAAAGAGGTGAAGCCAGCACACGGGTACCCGAGGAGGGACTAAACCTCTAACCACTAAACCACTATCCAACCCGGGGGCTGGGAGGGAGCCGAAAGGATCTTGAGATTTCGCAGGCAGTTGCATCGCATGTGCTAGGCTGCAGCACCAGCTCGCGCCTTTTCCGGCGAAGATCTCTGGCTGTCGTGAAGGGCAGTTGCATGCCCGCTGGTCGGCTGCACGCATTTGCGGCAGGGGGAAAAGAGGTGAAGCCAGCACACGGGTACCCGAGGAGGGACTAAACCTCTAAACCACTAAACCACTATCCACTACCGGGGTGCTTCGGGCGAACGTCCGATAGAAGAATAAAATCTGAGCAGTTTTGCAGACAAAGGGCGCAAGGCAGCAATATTTTCGCGAGAGGCGGAAGGAAGCCTCTGCAAGATGTGCTAATTTTCACTCAAACACAACCGCCTGCGGAGTACACAAAGTCAGCACATTGGGCTCAAAGAATTACGGAGCTCTTCCGGTAAAACAAGTGTTCACGTAAAATACCGGCCAGGAAAACAAAGTGGAAAATACGTGTACCTACAGTAGGTGTACAGGGTGTGCAAAGTTTTGCACCCCGCCTAAAGCATGCCGAAGTCCAACTAAGGCTAATGCTTTCTCACAACTTTGCGACTCCACACTGTACCGCAGCTCAAAGCTACACTAAGGCCGGTATGACAAGTAAACAACGAAGTACAACTAGTTTCACTACAGCTCCAAACAAAGGTTTCACTCGCGTGCACAAGCGCTGCCGCAACGGTCTTTGGCTTGACCTAGACCTGCAGTTCACTACCGTCCTACAAACGCGTTCGCGTTGTCTGCCTACGGAAGTTGATGAAAGACGCCTGAACATCCCCCACCAACTCTTGCACGCTTGACTCGGGCAAGCGGACCCGGCACAAGACGTAGTGGAAGCAGCCGCTCCACGCAAGCAAAGTAAAGAAAAGCTGACTCGAAGCAAAGCGCTGAGTGAGGTTGGCGCAATTCATGCGGGATCATGCAAGCACCATTTGACATTCAAGAAAGTACCTGCCCTGTACGCAAGACAACCAGATGTGCGTGGTATGTTTTGAACTATTATTGGCCAGTATGAGAATGTCAAGATTCATAAAAATTTACCATACCAAGATGTTCAACATGGTACAACTTATTGTGAGATGATATGACGCGGTGTAGGGTGAGATGATATAATATCGGACCAAGCTTTTGTTAACATGTGTAGTATACTCTCATGTTGTATGATCCGTTACGATCTATGTCTAACTCAAAATAACTCATGCAACAAAAAAGACAGTACAACACAATGTTTGCAATAATATGTTACCAATAGCAGACTAACATATGCGACACAGCATGACAGAATATCATTTCGTGGGCTTCTGTGTTATGTTAACTATGTAAAATGCAATTTGTAACAGAATTTCACATATGACTCCTGTATAGTATAGCATAGTATAGGAGAGTAGAGCACAGAAAACTGTAAACGTTTAGTGTAGTATACAATGTAGTATACAAGCTAGAATATAGCATAGTGCATAGTACACTATAGAGCATAGTACATGACATAGTATGTATTGTAGTGTTCCCTCGAGCTCATAGTATAGTCTTTAGTATAGCATATAGTACATCCTATAGTAACGTCTATGGTCTACAGTAAAGTCTGCAATATAGTCTGTAGTATACTCTTATGGTCGATAGTATAGTCTGCAATATTGGTCTGTAGTATAGTCTAGAGCCGACAGCATAGTCTACAGTAGATTCAAGTTCGGTCTCGTATATAGTCGAAAGTATATAGATGGTACATAGTATCACACGGTTGTATGCATTTGCAAAATCTTCAGCAACTGTGGGATAGGGGACCATAACATATCTTGAACAATATGTAAGAAAAGACAACATAGTTCAATATGACATAACGGAATACATCAAGAATTTAGGATCCTACCTGCTTTCGGCGCTTTGACTCTTGACGACTTGGTGAACCGAAGTGGGCATCAATGTGTCGTGTGTCAGTTCTCACACTCGCCAGAGGCCTGACCATACTCATATATATATATATATGGATATAGATCGCTCTGTGAAACAACTGTTTTTTACGTAATACTTAACCTGTAGTGGGGTATAGGCAGGCGTGCGTTTCGAAACACAACGTATGTTTCGAAGCACGCGCCTGCCACGGCCCCAACCCAGTAACCCATTAACCCATTGACCCATTAATCCATTAACCCATTCATTCTGGCCTAATGGACCTGGGAGGCATTAACCCATTAACCCATTCTTCTGGCCTAACGGACTTAGGAGGCCCCAACCCATCCATTAACCCTGGCCTAATGGACTTAGGAGGCATTAACCCATTAACCCATTCATTAACCCATTAATCCATTAACACATCTGGCCAAATGAGCTTGGGAGTAGGGTCCATTCCCACTTGGGCAAACCATCGGGTTAATGGGCTAATGGGTTAACGGGCTTTGTGCAGTCAATCCCCACTTGGGCAAATCATTAGGTTGATGGGTTAATGGTTTTGTGCAGGCGATCCCCACTTGGGCAAATCGTTGGGTTAATGGGTTGGGCAAATCATTGGGTTAATTAATGGGTTAATGGGTTAACGGGTTTTGTGCAGACAACCCCCACTTGGGCAAATCATTGGATTAATGGGTTAATGGGTTGTGTGCACACGATCCCCACTTGGGCAAATCATTGGGTTAATGGGTTAATGGGTTGGGCAAATCATTGGGTGAATGGGTTAATGGGTTGGGTTGGGGCCTCCTACGGATATGTCTCGAAACAGACACGAGTTTCGAAACCAGATAACAGAATCGAGAACAGAAGAGCGAAGTTACAAAAATGCAGGGGTGGGGGAATGACTACCTACCCATATATATATATATATATGTGATATATGATGTGTATATACATATATAGCATAGAACACAAAAACATATTATGTTGTGTAGACATATATATATATACACACACATATAAACACATGTGTATGCATATACTCGCATGCTTGCATGCCTAGATTGGAATAATGAACACACTCGGATACGCATTCGTGTATAGGTCACTTCCAGATGCTTTAGATTCGTAGAGATGTCAGGGTACGGAAGCAACCGAGGACAAGACTGCCATGCCAACCCCAGCAGGAATTCCACTCCTGCAGCGAAGGGAGCTCTCTGACCGATCTGCAGCGCGAAACCGAAACCTGCGAATCGCCTCCCTACTCTGAGACAGTCGCAGCTGGGCCGCCCGCATCAAATACTCAACAGCCCGGTCAGGATTTCCGAAAGCAGCCTGCACGGAAAGCTGTACCAGAGCAAGCAAAGTTAAAAAGGGCCTGGCAACTCAAGCAAGCCACAGATGCTCTGAGACGCATTCAGCGAAAAATTATCGAGGAAACTCCAGAGACCGGCTATCGCCTGCAAGCATCGCTCAACCTGCGGTCTGTCGAACCCCATCTCCATCAACTGCTGGACGGTCCTAGCCAGGTGGAGTCGTGTGCACCCTCAAGAAAGCTAACAGAAAGTAGTGAGTAATGGCACCACAAGTCGACATCCCACTTCCATTTCTCACCGCACGCGTGCGACCGCATTCTATGCAGCCAGAATCTGACCAGGTACACCCACAATCAACCCCTATGCAATGCATCTGTGCCGACGAATCCAAAAGTGTACAGTGTCAAAAGAGTATACATGCTGTGAACGGGCCGCTGAGTACCTGAGTACTGTGGTTGCTTCTGGGAAAAGTTGCCTACATTCTAGATGCACGTCTTTGTTCGGGAGCGTGGGAACTGCTGGACCGGGCCGCGTCAGAGCTTGCTACAGTGTGCTACATCGTACTGTCGTTCAGTCTTCTCGTTAAGTTTGCCATTGCTGCCTTTTACCGCATGTCCGTATTGCACTGTGACATTGTGTTTTCCTGCTGGTTGCATTCGCACGACCTTGTGATGCTGGGGCTCCCACGACTCCGCTGCTGTGCCGCCAACAACTGTCGCAGCTGCTGCCTCGGTGTTTCGGGGTTCGGAGCTGGGAAACTTGGACTTGTGAAACTCTCGCCTGCCTGGAATATTCAGCCCGTTTCTATGATTGGGGAGCGGCGACCATGTATCACAGGCCCGCAGACGTGAATGGTAAGTCCGCAAGATGCGCTGGCCAAGTGCACTGGCAGCCTTTGGAAACGTTTGTGGAGGTAGCATGTTGCACAGGTTGGCCAGAATTGCAGCGCCTGTGTTGCGGCTAGCTGGTGCTCTGGCCTTGGCCCTCAACATCAGAGATTTGAGGTCGTAACGGCTCCAGCATCCACCGCTGCTGGTGCAGCTGGGGCACCTAAGCTTCTGCAAAATACCGGGCTCTGCACAGCGGCTTGGTACTGCGATCGGCCCAGAATGATGGAGGACGTGCTGCTTGCTCTAGCACCACCAGCAGTTGCAACAGCAAGAGCCCTCAACGGGGCTTTGGCATCGCGATAATTATGAGTCACCGTTACAACAGAGGAATCAACACGCGCCATTAAACTCACCCGAGGAGTGAACTCCAAAGTCTAGAAAACCGAAAATGTGATTCCTCATGCAGATTCTCGCAGCCGGTTTGCTCGCCGGCGCTGGCGTTGGTGCAGGCGCTGCAGGCGCCGGAGCCGGTGCGGGGGGAGGCTTTGCCTGCGCGTTCAGATCTGGGGCTGAGACGCAACGCGAAGACTTGCGCCTGACTTTCGAGGCTGGGGCCTTGAGGCCTTTGCCGAGTATGAACACAACTCAGCAGCTTTTTGAAAGATACGCTAGTAGGGCACATGGAAAGCACGCAGCCAAGCGGAATCCCGTTCTTTTGTGTGCAGCTTTGATCATCCTCCTACGGTTCACATTATTGATTTCAGGAAATCTCATACCCAGCCGCGGCCTTGGCCACCATGACCACCACGAACTCTCCCTCCTTAATGCCAATGTCCTGTCTCTCATTGGCCGCATCGAATGACTAAGCGTTCTTTTCAAGCGAAAATCCGAACTTCAACTTGACTCCCATGTTGCACTTGTCAAACTCTCAAGGCTCCACAGAAACTTAACTACTTGCAATCCCATGCACTCTCCTTCACATGTGTCTCGTCGACCAAAATCTTGCCCTGGTGAATAAGCTTTTGTTGCTCCGCCAGCATCCTTGGACATGTGGCTAAAAACTCTGCTAGAAGCCCGTGCCAAACCTCACTGCAGCACTTGCAAACTGCGGCATTGAGCTGGATGGAAGTTCATTAACGGCACCAGCATGTACCTCTGTGATGACTTGTGCACGTGGGCAACCTCGCCCTGCAGGATTGGTTTGCTTCACAGGGATCCTCTCTTCAACTCACCCAGAGCGTGCAGCCTCACTGCGACTGCTGGTCTCCACTCCTGAGGGACGAGCTCTGGGAACTTCTCGCAGATTGACTTCTTCAGGTCAGCCACCGTCGCCTTCACACTGCGCCAGAATTCCCAATCGGGATACCAGTCATGAGCCTCGACTAAGCTCATCGCCTGTCGGGGCTACCCAGAGATTCACCAACAACTAACGGTTGCTAATGTGCCAAGAACCATTGGCAGGACTTCGCAAAACAAGTAAGCAACCCAAGCCGCACAGTAACGTAAGTCAGGTTCATGCACCTCATCTGACACCTCCACCGTGAAGGTGTCACCCTTCAGAGGTCGGCAGGTGACCTGCGCAGGTCGTGTCTGGCTAGTCATCCTAATTGCGAGTCCTGTTGAATCATGTGCGTGCGGTCGTCATGAAATGTGATCCGCTAGTTGCAAAAAACTTCCCGGCAAAGGGAATCCAAAGTGGACAACAGCCTCTGCTATACCTCTCGATGGGATGCATCCCTTGCAAAGCCACACAAGCGTGACGTTTCTGTGCCCTTTACCAAACTCAGCTCATTTGCACAGGCTCCGACCTTTTGGGACATGCCGGGACTCAACCACCTGCGAAGCAAAAAATCTGCCTCTACCGCTGAAGGGCCTGCATCTTGAACCGCTGCATGCATGTCACTACCTGCACCGACCATCACAAACAAGACCTGAACTCACTGTGCCTTCTCGTCTGTACACACCAGGCCCCCATAACAGATCACCACAATCACCATTATTACCATGGGGTTCGTCATCATCAAGCGTCATTGACATCGCCACCGCTATCCACTGAACATTTGGAGCGACCACAGCACCAAATCGCGAAGGTCGCTAAGCCTGATGACGGTAGCACCCGCCAATCAACCCACTGACCAAAGCATCTGTCCCATGATATCAGACTTCACTTGGAGTCCACACTACAGAAGTCGTCCAGAAGGGTTCACAAAGTCCAGTGGTGACAGAAGGAAAAACCGAAGACTAGCAGTTGGGACAAGATGCTGAGGCGATGCCCGGGTTGCGCAGGAGATGCCCGACCCCGTCCCTTTTAAAGGGTCTGCGTGGACGGAGCTCGGCGGTAGGCGTCCAGAACTTTGTGGCAGTAAGAGGATGATCACCATGCAGCTGAGCTGGTGCATGCAGCAATCAAGCCTTTTTGGGTTCTCAAACTCCTACCACAATCAATGCTTTCATCGTCATCCAAGAGCCTGCTCTGCACTGAGCCTTTTACTACGGCTTTGTCGTCAGGACTGCGGCTGTGGATCCTGGATTACCAACGGGAGCCCATAACTCTTGTTACCTGCATCATGCTGGAAGGGAGCAGTTGTCTGCCGGTTGCAGCAGTGAACCGACAGCTCAGAGGACGCTCGATTTCAACTTGAAGCCCACAGCCTCATGTCAGGCAAGTTTGACTGCCACCGCACAAGATTTCTCTCAAAGGCTCTGAGCACTGCACGGCGCGCTGGCCTTTCGTATTTAGAAGGCGAGAGGTCTCTGCAGCCTGCAAAAGGTCTTCAACGGATTCTTCGAGGGTCTCAAACGGGACGGCAGAACTGTGCTTATGGCCTGAACTTTGCTGCAGCAAGAGTCGCGACTGGCACAGGCAACACCTCTTCGAGGCCTTCTTCTGCTCCACCTGGGCCTTGTGCTGGCGCTCTCTACGCTGGGCCTCTTGACGTTGCTCCAGGTCCTGCATCAAGTTTCAGCCGCGATGTGCATTGACGCGGTTCGCGGTTAAAAACGTGATGGTAACGGTTGCAAAGGCGGATACGGGATTCCAGTTCCAGTTGTGCAGCTTCGAGAAGCCTGGGCCCCACTCGCCATGCCTGGCATCTGAGGTGTTGTTGCATTGCCCTCTTCAAAGCCCTTACGAACCGCGGAAAATGCATGGTCGAAAAACATGCTTCTGTTGAAAAAACTACCCTTGAGTTCAAAGGCAAGCTACAGAGCTACGGAATATCGCGCGAGACCCTTCATTTAACAGCAGGCCCTACTCAAGAAACATAGCTCATCAGCTTTCTATCGGTTTTGGTAGGGGAATCTCTCAAGGATTTGGTAGCACAAGTGCAAAAGGGTAAGCGAAGACACCTCGCGCTGTGATCGGTCTTTTGCGGATTGGGCTCGTCCGTCTCGGATCTCTTTAGCCAATCGTTGGCTCTCGGCACCGTATGGCGAACTATTCCTTAGAGGAACGCTTGTCACACGTAGCTGAAGCTAAAGGCAAAAGGTGCACCTGAGCCAAAGCATCGGTGCGAGCACGCATGCACTCCTGGCACACTTGTCACACCGTCACTTGAAGGTTACTTTACCTTGATATGGACATATCTTTGACATGCCCCCAAAATCTTAACCGAAAAGGGTCGGTCGTGGCGCTATGCCGTGCCGCCCGCTTGGTTCTGTAAGGCTCGACGTTTCTTCGCCGAAAGAAGTGCACCATCAAGCCTAATCCTCCACACACCCGAGATGAGGAATTTCTTCAGCACGTCCCGCTTCTGGACCTTTGTCAAGCCATCGGCCAGCTGGTGGTCGGAATCCACCCACTGGAGGATTGTTCCCTGCTCTTCCACGTGCTGGGAGAGCGCTTGCATCTCCAATGCCGTGTACTTGTCCTTCATGCTGTAGCCAGATGACGCAATGGAGCCCTTGTCCAAGGCATCAAAAAGAGCTCGGGCATCCGTGATCAGCACAGCCGGCACCCGAGAGAGAGCGGGCACAGTGTTCTCCAGGTTGACCTTCTCACCGAGGAGCTCGATCCAAGTCAGGCGAGCAAACATAATCTCCTGCTCCAAATCGGCCAGGGCCTGCGTCTCGGCCGCCAACGAGGAGCGAGCCACACGCTGAAGTCGCCCTGACTTCCAGCCGACGAGGTTCACCTTGCCATTGCAATTGGCAACATCCTCGGGCCTCATCAAACCATAGATGTGACCTCCGGTTGACGATCCGTCGGGACGATTCGCAACCGCCGCATCAGACCATCCCACGACAACCATTTTCTCCGGGGGACAATCCAACTGGTGTACGTTCACACTCAGATGCCGACTAGCATGAACCTCCCGGACAAGTTTGTTGGTTAAGTCAATGGCCTTGCAGTCCTTGGTGGCCAGAAAGATTGCAGGTAGCTCAGCTTGGCAGCATGATGAGGGGCTGATTGAGTCACTCTCCATTGAATCGCTCCATGGATCGCCCGGAGCTGCGACAGCTCTTCTTCCCGCAAGGGTGATTCATCTCCCTTCGAGCGTGCGTTCATCTGGGAGATATTCGAGCAGTATTCATCATGGTTAATCATCACGGTGTCATCGAACAACTGCTGGATGTCCAACCCACAATGAGTAAAACGGTCTGTCTCCCAGGGTGCCCACTGGTACGAACCATGCAATCGACGAACAAACTCAACCCACTCAGGTCTCGACTCATCTCCGGCCATCAAGATGTCATCGACGTGAATCCCGAGAACTCCAAGGGTTTCGCCGGCCTCGGACATAAAGCGCCATAAGCAGGGATCAGCCTTGCACACAGTTGCACCCAGAGAACGAAGAGTGGAGCTCAGGTCGATATACCACTCCCTGGGAGCACTTGTGAGCCCATAAGCGGACCCAAGTAACTCGAGCATTTGGCCCTGTTTCAACCCAAAAGCCTCCGACAACTCTGGCAACGGCCTCGCATACAAAGGATGTACTCGGTCCTGAGCTTTGGCCTGCAAGAAGGCCGTGCGCACATCAGCTGCCATCAGCCTCCAACGTTTTGCCACGGCGAAGTTCAGCAAAAGCATCTTCGAAGTCCGGGTCAAGGCTGGGCTTGATGTATCTCGGTCCAGCAGAGAAGGATCACTGAAACCAAGCACGACGATTCTCGCCTTGGCTTTCACCTTCGACGGGTCATCGGTGACCGCCTTAAACGTGTAGACCCATCGCATCTTAAGGGCCTCCTCGGAGCTGACGTTGACAATCCAAGAACTGATCTCGGCGGTCTTGGCCTCGTCCATAGCACGTTTCTGTTCAGCGTCCAGTTTATGGTACGCTATTTCGACTCCCTTTTGCATGCTCTTTGCCACAAATTTGGCAGGGTTTTTGACTATGCGCTTCTAGGCCTGAGCATCATGGGGAATGTCGATGGTCACGGACAGGAGGGTGTCTTCACCGAGGTGGAAGTCTTGAACCATCATGGATGTATCTCTGGCCCCTGAAGAAGCTTGTCTGACGTGCCATGGCCGCTCCTGAAACTCGTTCTGTGCTCGCTGTTCCCGGAAATTCCTGGAGGTATTCGGGGTCGATGACAAGGGTTGTCCCGGAGGAAGGTATTCAACATCATGAAGTAGCCTGTCAATGTCCAGCTCGGCATCAGCCTCCATGTCGTCCTCATCTTGACCCCGCTCTCTCTTCGGAGGGCGACTCTCTGGATCGGGAATCAACTCCTCCTCGGACTCAAACTCAGAGAGCCGGGGAGCCTTAACGACTCGACCAGGTACTTGAGGAAGGTCTGCAGGAGGAAGAGGTCGAGGTTCCTTCCGTTTCTTTTCCCTGCCAAGTTGACCCCAGTGTCGCCGAGGTGGTCGGGTTTCATCGTCATAAGTGCCCTTGCCCGTGAGTTTCTGCAAGGAAGAAAACGTCCACGGAAGTGAGGCGACGGTGGTAGCCTCTGAGACCAAGCGTTCCTGCTCGGAAGCATGACGGAGTTGACTCGTGCGGAACTTCTTCAAGCGTCCTCCCGCGACAGCCCAAACGTAGGCTGACGGCCGACGTTGATGGTCATCAACCTTAGTCTCACAAGCCAGCACTCTTGCAGGACCAAACCAGCGGGCAATCTTCATGCGAGGGTAGTCCACCGCTTGATTAGCTGCCAGATCAGCCGGGTGTCGGTACCTTCGGTAAAAGACCAAGTCCCCAGGCAAGAATTGAGTCACAGATCTCACCCGTGTGTTCTTAGCCCGCGTCGCAGCCTCTCGGTGTCGATGATTCAGGAAGGCTTTCTCGGCCTCACCTCGGATTTGTTGACTGCTCCAAGGGGTATTTGGACTTGAAGAAGAAATCTCATCCTGAGGACCATCGTTCAAGCGGAAGCCCGGGGTCCAGTCCCTTCCCAGAGCCCATTGAATGGGTGAAAACCCATGCACTCTCGCCAAGCTGTTGTGAGCAGCAACCATACTCAAGGCAGCCTGTCTTGGAGAGGTCGGGATGGCTCGCAAGAAATTTTCCATCTTTCCACGGAGAATACCAATACTCCGTTCCACCTCCGAGATGCTTTCATGATGCTCCGCCGGCGCCGCCACGAGCTCGATCCCCTTCTGCATGCACTCTTCACGTAGAAGTTTGCCACGATGAGCTCCCTCCAGATCCATCTTCAACTTTTCCGGGTAGCCAAAGTACTGAAACCAGGCCTCCTCGAGGATGTTCAGGAGTTCTTGAGCGGTTAGGTTGCGGCCCTCCTCTTCAGGGGTGACATAGGCTTCTCTCACCACGGCATAGCCACTGGCCTCATCCACCATCAACACAAAGTGGTGATAGTTACCATTGTACTTGAAATCAAAGCCGTCAATCTGCAGACATGACCATAGGCGATCACTCCTTTCGAGGTTGACTGCCGGACTCGGAAGCTTAATACGTCCTTCAAGACATTCATCACAACGGAGCTGACTCGCCGCGGCAATCACCTTGGGATCCGCATTCCTGGCCACAAGGTTCTTAATCAACAGCCGATTGGACGGATGACCGAACCGACGATGAAGCTGCCGAACTGAATCCATGAGCTTCTGTAGTTCTTGCGTGGTGAGAGTCTTCAACACTGACGTGTCAACTGCATGGACCTCCCCGACAGATGACCAATGGACTTCTTCAGAACGACTGGAGAGACACGACCCAAGCTGTTGCCAAAGTTGCTGAACGGGGGCCCCAGAGGTGGTAGTAGAGATGGTATTCCGGCTCATTCCATTGGTGACTAGCTGACTAGTCTTCTGACTTTCCTGAGCCCCAGAGGTGGTAGTAGAGAGGGTATTCCGGATCATTCCATGGGTGGCAATGACTCGAACCCCTTCGGTCCACGTGAAGATGTCACCATGTCCATGCACTTTCCAGAATTGTTTTGCTTCGCTCAAGCACATCACCTTGGAATCAGAATGCATGATCCACACGACTCGACAGCCCTCTTGGATTGCCATCTGGCCCAGGAGGAGTAGATGCCGAACCAGCTTTAGGTATCGCTTGGCCCGCAAAGCTCGTCGAGGATCATCTACAACTTCTTCCGGAAATAGTTCAGCAGGTCCTCGAGGTACATGCATCACCACCCACCGGAACTTTGCTCCAGTCAACATCTCTCGCGCCCTGGAGTATCCAGAGTGAGAACCAAGATCGCAGCCATTGGAGAAATCAGCATAGGAGGCAGTCACTCCACTGTCAGTCATAGCGGTCTCAATCTCATCTTGTCGAATCCACGGATCACAGACGTGAAGAACGTCACGATAGTTCACGGCCGGGCATGCCAAGAAGATTTCCTCCAAGCCCTCTTGAATTGCCTCGAACGGTTCCAAGATAGCCTTCTGGTCTCCCAGCGTGAGCCCGCACTCGGCTTCCAACGATCCACCAGCTTCCTCAACATCCATCGTCTCAGCCTTGGAAACCGGCCGAATGCTAGGAGGAACAGGAAACCCAGCTTTGTAAAGGCACCTGCGATCTTCCGGATCCAGTCCTCGAAGTGAGCGCGCTGTATACGCTCCAAGGTCGCGTAGAGTGGTAGCGCTTCGGGTCGAAGAGGAGAGGAGAGTGCCGGGTGGTGTAAAGATGTCCAGGAACCCGAATCCCATTCTCTTTGGTCTCCCAGAAAGTTTTCCGCGGCATCTCTCCATCACCTTCACACATCTCAAGCCACAGCTCACCGCCAGTAAACTTGCCCAAGGTACATGTCATATTCTGTGTTGTCTCGAGGTTGTGGGCGTCAATGTGAAGCTGGGCCTTGGCATTCAGGCACAATGAAAAAGAGGTCCAGGTCGTCTTGGAGTCCGGTCGCCACTGTTTCATGCACGCATTCAAGTACATGCATGTCCAAGGATACAAGAAGGTGGCTCGAGGAATGCCCGCCATGTTTCCGTGAGCAAACAGCCCAAAGGTCACGGCATAGGATTCTGGTGACGTTCCAGCCATCGTGGCCCGGGTTTTTGCCCATCGCCGAGGAATCAGGCAGGTAAGAAAGCGCTCGGTAGTCTCGAAGTCGTACTTGCCGTCCCGGAGAAGGATCTTCGCCAAAGCCTCGATCTCCTCGTTGTTCTCAAAGGTCACGTGGTGGGCGAGGTTGTCCTTCACGTCACCGAGTCTCGTACTCCTGGTCCTCCGCCGTCTTCTCGTTGATCCGAGTGGCCTTCCGACCGGGATGCTCAATTATCGGAGTGTCGTTGATCAGGATCGTTCCCGGTGACAGTGGGCTCGACGACTCTGACGGAGAAGGTTCCGGAGACTTCATTTTTGGGGTAGCCTTGGTCTTGGCCTTCGGGGCGGCCCCCTTGCGAAGAGCTTGAATGCTTTCCAGCTGGTTGCGAGCCGACACCTCCGCCGCCGACAGGGCTATCTCCCGGTCCACCGGGAAGTCCTCGGCTTTCGCACCCCTGATGGGCCTCCTTGACATCGCTGCTCAGAGGTCCCGCCTTGCGGTAGAGAGCATGCGCCCCTGCACGAGGCGTGTAAGACAGCCGAATCTTGCAGTGGCGGCACGCTATCCAGCTGCCGTGCTGATTCGAGCCCGAAAGTGACCCCTTTCCAGGAGGATCTGGCTCGTGAGCTCCATTGCAAGGGGGTCCGTGGCAGCGAGGGTCTCGGGGATCGGGACCCTCGGCCCGGTGAACGTCCAAGGGAGCCGCCGTGCCCGGCTTCTTTTTTGTGCGACTCGCCGTCTGGATCTCGGAGCCCGTCGTAGATCGTGGATCGGGGCATCCGCTCGGAGTAGTCGAAGTTGCGGAAGCCATGTTGCGCAACAAGGGTCAGGAAGGCACCGAGGGGCTTCATTGAGTCTCTCGGGCCATCACTCTTCAGCACAGGCATCAACGTATCCTTGCAGCTCGATGGGGAGCAGTCAGGTTCGGGAGAACGGGGTTCAGCTCGAACATGTGCACTCAGAACTCGTGATTCGGACACAGGGACGCGCTGATCTGACTGACATGGATCTGGACCATTATCTGGCACTTTCCCAAGAGCTCCCACAACAACGAAAGCAGTCGCCACATAATTTTCCTCGGCTGAACATGGCGTCGAGATCGGTTGTGGAAGAGAGTCAAGGCGGGTCCCTTCGGCCAGCCAGTCACCCTTAAGGTCTATCAACATGTGGCCCGATCGGCTACGCTTCAGATGAATCGCCAGGCCTGGGTCCACAGCAGCAAAGACAGCCACGCATCTATCAAAGTCCAACACTGCTTGCAACCTTCGTAAGGATTTGATGCCCAGCAAGAGGGGAACACCCGTCACATCCATAGTGAACACACCCAACTGCACTGCTTGATCTCCTACAGTCTGGGGAAGCAAGATGTAGGACGAGGAGAAAGCATGTTCACCGTTACCGAACTTGAATCTCTTGGCTGGGACGTCGGTGACTATGACAGGCTCTGCATACCCCTTCTCTCGGTGACGCAACCCCATCAGCGCCTCCAAGGCAGGAAGCGATGCCACGGTTTCCGTGGCTCCCGAGTCGATCACCGCAAACCCCGAGAGCTCTGTGTCCGGGACCACATTCGGGTTTGAGAGGTCGTTCTGGTAGATGGCACTGTCCTCACCCTTCGTGCCGATCTCCTCGATAGCAAACACCTTCTCGACCCGGTCCGGCAGGTTCTCAAAGGCAATGTCACACGCGGGCTCGCGCCGATCGGACACGTCTGCAAGGGAGACGGTAAACACCTGCGCATCGACAAAGTGAACCTGGCCCCCGCGGGAGCCCTTCCCAGAACGAGCCGTAGCCCGCTTGGGGCAAGAACGAAAGTCATGGCTCTTGTCCCCGCATATAAAGCACCCGGAGTAAGGATCTCCGACAGCTGCTCCCAGGAAGCCTCCAGGGTCTTCAGTATGCGCAAAGGTAGTCGGCGAAGAGGGCGATGGAGCCTTGGACTTGCCGGGCCCCTTGCCCTTACTCTTGCCCTTGCCCTTGCCCTTGAAGGCTCCACCCTTGGCAGAAGGGTTGTAGCTGTAGAAACCTCTGCTCAGGTTCCTCGCCTTGATGGCCTGGCGGGCCTGAACGAAACCCCTTACTTTCTGCTCGGCTGCTGCGAAGGCCTCGTCCACCTCCTTCTGCTCTTCCGGGGAAAGCTCCTCGTGCTCATGAGGGTCGGTCCACCACGTCGTCTCATTCCAGCCACTCTCACCCCACCATCCATTCTCGTCTCCACCGGGTTGCCACTCATCGGCGTGCTGCTGGTACCACGCAAGCTCGGGGTCCTGGTACACCTGTGGGGGAAGTCGATCGCCCACATACATTGCGCTGCCGGCCTCCACGAGCTCATCTAGCTCGCTTGGGTCCCCCACAAGGAGAGACCACTGACCATCTTCCTCCACCCAGTACGTCCGGCGTCGAGGATCACGTCGGGGTCCAGAGCGGCCTTCATCAGCATGGACCAACTCGTCCTCCATGGAGCGCAAAGCCTTCTCAACATCATCCATGCGAAGGCTGTTGCTCGCCGCCGCCTGCACAGAAAGGCGCTCTTGATGACTCAGGTTGGACCTCCGAAGAAGAAGCCAACCCAGAACCTCAGGAGGAAGAACTTCAGGAAGATGTTCTTCCTGCTCTTGCCACAGCTGCAAGTCTTCCAAGGCCTTAACCGACGTGTCAGAGTCCGAGTCGCGGCGAGTTCGACGCTTCCGTCTCCATTCTGGGGACTCCGCAGGAGTCATCTCGTCCTCATCTCCACCCTCTGGCCCAACCGTCTCCGTCTCCTCCTCGAGCCCAGCTGGCTGGTCCTCAGCTTGCGGCTCCTCCTCCATAGTGCCACTGGCCCTTCGTCGAGGTGACGATGCCGAGGATGGTCCTGACCGGGAGGTCGTCGCACCAACTCCTTCGCGAGCTTCCTTGGGGGACACTCCCCGAACACGTGCCAGGGCGATCTGCAGCAACCGGTATTGCTGCCTCAAGCTCGAAGCCCACGTGGACATGGTTTGTCCAGGCTGTCGCCTCATCTTCAGGATGAGATTCTCCAACCTCACCCCTATGTCGGGGACTGGCAAACGGCCCAGCCTCTCCCGGAGGAAAGACAACAAGTAAATGATGCCATCCCTGCGCACCAGCCTTGCGTGATCCACATCTTGTGTGATGGCCCACGCACGTCCCGTCAACTGCGAAACAACTTCTGGTCCCAGAAGATGTCTCTTCCGACGGGGAGTGCGCTCAAAGGCGAGGCGAGCCCGCCTAGTGAAGTCCATCCAAGTACTAGAGTCCCCATCCCAAGCACAACGGAGCCTGGATGAGTCCTCTTTGTTCTCGTGAGTCATAGAAAACGCGAATCTCTCTCAGCTCCCGGCGAATGAGGATCTTCCGGATGTCGGAGCCGCAGCTCCGCCTCGTCGAGCAGGGTGAAGTAGGCACAGATGCCCTCGTCGAATTCGTTCACCGTAGGGTGCCCACAGCGAAAAGCCCGTGTCTCGAGCTCCGCTACCAATCTCAAGGATTTGGTAGCACAAGTGCAAAAGGGTAAGCGAAGACACCTCGCGCTGTGATCGGTCTTTTGCGGATTGGGCTCGTCCGTCTCGGATCTCTTTAGCCAATCGTTGGCTCTCGGCACCGTATGGCGAACTATTCCTTAGAGGAACGCTTGTCACACGTAGCTGAAGCTAAAGGCAAAAGGTGCACCTGAGCCAAAGCATCGGCGCGAGCACGCATGCACTCCTGGCACACTTGTCACACCGTCACTTGAAGGTTACTTTACCTTGATATGGACATATCTTTGACAGAATCTCAGAAGCCTCATTTTCTACTGTGCCATGCCACATGCGCGGGATCATGCTGATGTTTGCCACAAGACGTGACGTCCCCGCTGCGTGCTCCCACAGTGCCACCGGAAGACCAGGGNTGCTGATGTTTGCCACAAGACGTGACGTCCCCGCTGCGTGCTCCCACAGTGCCACCGGAAGACCAGGGCGAGCACAAACAAAAACACTCCGAGAAAGCGGACACAAGGGGCAGGTCGACGAATGTATTTTCCAAGTAACGCGTTTGCGACAAGTAGTAGGATGGCTACGTGCTGTTGTTTTTGTTTCCTTTTTTCAGATTTTTATGTTTTTTTCGCTGTCGCTGTCCCGCGGCTGCGAAAACCAAGTAACACGTTCCCAAGAAGATTGTGCGAAACACCAAACAAAATGCACAACACCATGTGTTGCACAATGTGTGGTGTTTATCGGTTTTCTCATTTTTCCTCGAACTTCCTAGTTTTTTTGATCGACGAGTGCGTNGATTGTGCGAAACACCAAACAAAATGCACAACACCATGTGTTGCACAATGTGTGGTGTTTATCGGTTTTCTCATTTTTCCTCGAACTTCCTAGTTTTTTTGATCGACGAGTGCGTTGAGGGGCAAAATTGACTCCGACCGGAAGTCGCACGGGTTTTTCAAGAGGACAAGCAACGCGTTTCTGCCACAGAGCTGCCCGGGGCAGCAGGTGCCCCAAAGGGGCCTTTGGCCGGCACTCTCATGCCTTTCGAGTCAGCTGACTGGATTCATAATTTGGCGACCTGGTGACAAGCAGCGTGANCGGGGCAGCAGGTGCCCCAAAGGGGCCTTTGGCCGGCACTCTCATGCCTTTCGAGTCAGCTGACTGGATTCATAATTTGGCGACCTGGTGACAAGCAGCGTGAGCCAGTTACAGAACTAATTTGTAACATAATGACAAACTTCATGGTGAAAACTCAAGAAACACGCTCCTGGGTAGCATTGCGAAAACCCTTAGAAGAATGAGCAGAGGTTTAGATCATTCCTCCAACAGAGCCACCACAGCTGCAGGAAGGCACGCCATCACCCTGTATCAAACACGAATTGCAACCGCACTAGCCGTATCCGTCACGACAACAGTCTTGCTCTTGCTCCTGCCATCAGAGTGACAATTGCACATCACCGTTGGCAACATCATCGTCTCCTCCTCCCCCTTCCCTCCTCTCCTCCTCCTCTTCTTCCGCCACGCGGTCCTGCCCTCAACCTGACCATCACCATCGTCCTCGCCGCCATCCATGCCTAAGTCGTCATCGTCTTCGCTTCCTTGTCATCACATTCATCACCTGCGCCATCATCACCGTAGATAGCCGCCCGTCCATCTTCGACACAATCGCCATCATCACGATCACTCGCTAGAATATGCAACACTCTGCTAGGAAAGCACGAAGACGATGAAGAAGCCCTCGCCCTGGCCGCCCCTTGCTGCTGCTTTGCTGCTTTCTTCCTCCGGCCTTGAGCCGCTCCTCGTCAACTTTAGCCTTCTGCTCCAACCTGGGAACTGGGAACATCGGATGACCCGCCAAGCGGCATGGAGCTGTCTCTGCGCAATTTCAGCAGTGCTCTACATCCAATCCCGTTGGCTGCAACTGGGGCGGACACAGCTTCCGCTGTTCGACCTCCTTCTGCTCCTCCTGCGTGGAATCTCAGAGCCTCCTCCTTTAACGGCCTCAAGGCCGCAAGGCCTCAAGCCCTGGCCTCCTTCTTCCGCTCTTCCGCAAGCGCCTTCTCCTGTCGGACAGGCCGCGAAATGTGACGACGATCTCCTAAGATGGAGCTACTTGCGGCTTTGCCTTCTCTTCTTCGTCCTGCTTCTTGTGAGCAATCTCCTGAAACAGTGGACGTATGCCGGCACATGGAAGGCATCACGAATGGCAGCCTCCAGAATTTGTGCTTTCGTCTCCTCCACCTGTTGCAGTCGAAGTCTGGAGAACAAACAAAACGCAACGATAGACGCTGCCGCTTCACAACTTGACTTCAGAGCGCCCTACACCGACGGCACCTCTTTCAGCATGATCGCTTCGAGGCGGGTCTTTTCCTGTGCAAACGACGCGGCACGAGCAGACCGGAGTTTTAACTGCATGCACATGCAGACGCCGATGGCACCGGCAAATTCGGCACCTCCTCCACTTTCACTTTCACCTTGCTGTGGCTATGACACACGAAGATGCCATCTAGGCTTCTGACGTGTTGCTTGTACTTCTTTGTGCGTGCTTGGCTCGTCTACCATTGCTGCTGTCAAGTTGACTTCGCGATAATGCCTCAACAAACCCTGTTGGACCTCAGGTACAGTGGTTAAGCTGGACTGCTTCTCAAAGCGCAACGAATGCACGTGCGAAGAGCACTCTTAGGAAACGTGCCACGAGGAATGCGGTCAGCGGGGCTAACAGCCTATGTCTTGGCAGATTTCATCCTGGCGCATTGCCCACAACCACAGTGCCCAACTCCTGTCCAACAACATGTCCAGGATCCGAACGAGCTCCCGGTGTTCGATGCTCGTCAAGCGAAGTTCGAAGACCTGCGCAAATTTCTGAAAGCTGCATCCAATCAACTTCGTCAGATTTGAGATTTATGCGAAGGCAGCATCCCGTCAACTTCGTCTGTCAGATTTGATAAAAACAGGAGACTTGCATGCAATCAACTTTGTCAGAGTTGAGAAAGACATGAAACTTGCATCCAATCAACCTCGTCAGAATTGAGAAAACACGAAACTTGCATGCAATCGACTTGGTCAGTTCCTGCTTCTCACAGCGCTGCATTGACAACCGGCAATCTTGCTCTGCAATAGCTCGTTCGTTGTCTTGATATTGAGCTGATCCGAGACGTTTCTTCTTGTCGCAATGCATGTACATGGTTCTGTGTCGCATTGACCCGACTATTGTCAAGCCCGTCTTGTTTGATGCCTTTCAGTGTGATAATCTGCACGTGCTGCTGGGGCAGACTCAAGTGGCTGCAATCACCATCTGGAACAACTGTTCACAACCATGTACAAGGGCTTCACCGGACAGCTCATGCATTGCACCCAACTCAGAGAAAGGAGAGAAAGACATCGACATAATCAAGCTGACTCCACACGCAATGGCCCCAGGCTTGATGATACTCAAATTTGCAAATGGTCCCATCTTGGATGAAGACCCGCTGCAGCTCTGCATCGTAGCGACGGGCAACCTCTCAAGCAAGAGCACGGGCACGTGACAGCGCGAACCGGCTCTGCGTTTCGAAACCCTCGTTTGGGCTTCTGTGCCGGTACTCTCACTCGCAGCAGAATGGCTCGGTAGCTGCAGCAAGCAACATCAGGATTCAGGACATCAGGATGCACACTCCCAGCCAACCAGTCTGCTAGTACTGACGCGAAGCTAAGCCCAACGTGATGAGAGAAGGACTGCTTGAGACTCGAAACCTTGAGTCTACCCGTACTAACGAAGGCCCGTTCTGCGGCCATGGATGCCACGTGCTCTACTCATAACCATTACTGCGGCTGACGAGGTCCGTTCCTAACCACCGGAAGTTTGTTGGGACTGAGATCTGAAGATACGGCTGGCGGAGGATTTTGCCCACAGCTCTGCCATGCTTGAACCCCCACATTCCCGACAACCGCACCTTGTTGGCGTGTGTAGCCACAACCGAGCTTTCGAGCTCCGTGGTGGCATATTCGCAAAGCAATGGAAATCACATACGTAGAAATCTCAGCCGCCTTCAACTAGGGAGGTCCTCCCCGCCTCCTCTTCTATCAGCTTCTCCTCTTTCTGCGCCTGCAGAGCGGAAACTGGAGGCTCCAAAAGGCCAGGAAAAAACACACTCCGATATGTGGAACGCCACAAATTGACAAAGCGTAACCTGCAACTTTCGCGCTTCTTCCAAAGCTGGATCCTGCAAGCAAGACTCTGCTCTTGGAACGTCTGGAAACGAATCCCCCACCCCAGATTGCTCGGGCAAATTACACAGAGCTTCGGATCCGTGCTGTAGGCACACCATGGCAGCGGATCACATCTCGCATCACTTGCTCCCAATTCTAGAATTCTGCCCCATGTTTCTCGAGTCTGATGCTGTGGTGAAGGTTGGCGCCGATAGCCCAGGTCATGACGCTTTCCTCTGTCTGTCTGAGAGGTGCATCTGAGTCTGCCTCCTTCTTCACCTCCACAACGCTGGAGGAATCTTGGCAACTCCTCGCTTCAAAATGCTTCACACCACTTTTGCCGTTTACCTCTAGACTCTAGACTCTAGCGCAAGAAGGCAGGGACGCTTTCGTAGCCTACTGCCCACCCTCCAAAAGGTGCAGCGCCTGTCACTGGACGAGGTCGACCTGTTGCAACAGAGCGAAAGCTGCAAACTTCAACCCTACCACATTGAGTGCTTGATTCATGTAGTGTTCGAATCACGGGTGCTTGAACCGCAGTGCTCGAATGCACCCGTGCTCGAATGTCTCGTTTGCGTGCGGACATCCGAGGAGATCAGCTGATGAGATGTCTGGCTGTAGGTGTGGCACGAGCATCTGTGATTCTGTCGCCCTTTGCACATGAGGTAGCCAATAAGAATCGACAAGCACAACCTCATCCACCCACGCCCACACCAGCCACCCACTTGATGTCAAGGGCCATCAAATCAGCGTCCACATCACAGAAGAGCTCGTGCGAGCGCAAACTACACGCCCAACATAGCAGTGGTGGTACATTGCGGTGCCGTCTTTCGTGGCGCGCGCATGCGGTAACCCCATCGAATCTCGATCCCCGATATAACTCGAATTCTTATTTAAACCTCTCTTCCCCCTCCCAAACCCCCACGTCCCTCCCCGCCCCTCACAGTGGACTCTGGAACTCGAACGGACTGAAACTGAACCCACCACCCCATGCTGCCGGATTCCCATCCTTGAACCACCACAAAACACGACCGACCCTCCTATCCAAGCACGGATTGCGCGCACTCCCTGCACGAACCTGCAACCGCGGCGTCCCCCAACACACCGTGTTTACCTTTCATGCCATCTCGAAAACACCCACAGGTCCAGGTCCTGTGTGCGGCAGAAATTTGAAAAAGGAGAAGCTGAAAGCAGCTACATCAACAAACAGCAAAGCCCATGAAGGCCTGTGCTTCTTCTTTCGACGCTTTGCCTGTCAGGGCTGGGGAGTGGGAAGCGCAGAGGCAAGTGCAGTGCACACCCCGCGTCAAAGCAGCTGCCTTGGTTTTGTCACGATCTCGGGACCTGGCGCTGTGAAACATCAGGACCAGCCGCAGAGTGCAGCCATGTGGGCCCTCCCCTAAGAAGAAAAGGCTGACTAAGACTGAGGACAAGCCTTGCAGCATTTGTGGCCTCAGTCGTCTAAATGGGAATTGAAGCCCGTGTTGTGCTCGAGCACACCAAAGTAGTGATCCAGCCCTTGCCCAACAGAGAATGGGAGGAGGCCTCGACTTTCGCTTCCTGGGAGATGACGACGACCTGGGACTGCGAGTGCGACCATTCTGACACAGTGCTGCAAGCGCCATTTCACTCCCCAATATATATTCCACGTGTCGAATGCTAGAAGCGTAATGTTGCGGCATTGCCTCTACATCCAAATCCGTCAGGCCTCGACCGGACCTTCACAGCTTTCCGGGCCATTTGCCCCACGGCCTGCATTTGGCGAAGCGACTTGCGGGAACCCGAATCCGCCTCTTTATCAGGGAAGGACACCCAGCCACTGCAAAGTGCCTAAATCGCGGCCCTACGAAGTAGGAGAGGGAAGCCATCCAGCGGATCAGGGCCCCGACAAAAGGCGATCAGAATCATGGAAAACAACCGCCAACACATTGCCGATTCGGTCGATTGCCGACTCCACTGCACCTAGCAAAGAAATTCTTCCACGGGCGGCACTTCCACAGAGTGGCGCAGAGATCGGCAGAGTCAAAAAGGACCACTTCGAAGACTTTACAAAGAAGGTGTCTCCCAGCTGCTCGGACCAGAGGCATCAGGGCAAGGTGGAACCGGATCGGCACAGATAACATCAGGCATCAAAAACGAAGCCTCCAAATCGCAGAATAAGGCACAGTTCATGGCCACTTTGGAGAACAGCCGTCCACCGAAGAGTTAGAGCCCGTTAGAGGGCTCTGTCAGGCGCCGCCAGATACAGCTGTACCCTTGCATCGATGGCCCTGGCCACATCCTTAAAGAACAACGACATGTCGCACGATGTCGCACGGACCCCTGCGTCCGTACGTGTCAGGCTCGAATTTACTGCATTTTTACATCCTACAGCAGGGAGAAAAGATGGGTCTACAAAGGCGCATTGTGCTTCTTGAGCGGGGGCTGGGCCGCGGAGCGTGGGAAGATTCACTTGAGACTGGGGCGGGTCTTGGCCTTCAGACCACCTGACCCAATGCTGAACTTCAGTTGAAGTCAAACACATTGCTCCTTCCCCTCGCTCTCTCCTCTCGCCCTCTTTATACCCTGCTTTTCCCGGTGCTGTGGTCTCTCGCTCTCCGCACCGGCCTGGCCTAGAGATGTTCGTCAAGGCAAGGAAGGCATGCTGGGCCAGCTCCCATGGCACCGGAAGCACATCAGAGTTCTCGCAGTCGGGGGACAAGGCTCAGTAAGCTATCTCTTTTCGATTCTCTTCAGTGTTTTGCTAAGCGCCTCTGCTAGGAAAAGGCCTTCTAGTGACTCCAGGGGTGAGTCGAGCTCCGCTTGGGCTGCTGAGCTCTCAGCTAGAAAAAAGGAGCGACATGCGGCTCCAGCATGAGCTGCTTGAATTGACAGAGCATGTTGCAAATCGTTGACTTCAGCGAGAGCGGTCTTGTCGGCTGATATTGAATAGAGGAGCTTTCTGGGTCTGTCTGAGCACCACGCGCACAGCCCGTGCACCAACACGCCTGCACAAAGAAATGCTTGGTACTTCAATGTACTTCACACTACTTCTCTCCATCGAAGGAGTGTAGAGTCAGTGTAGAGCCTGAATAGGTTGCGAGTCGCAACCCAGGTAAGACATGTCCTGCCTGCTCCAGCTGTAGCTGGAATAAAGCCCCGGCCGCACAGATTCACAACTGTGAAGGCCGCCGACTGCCGACTCTGACTGTTCTTCAGGGCAACTCGATGCCTCACGGACATGCACCCTAGTCCCTAGGCCTGACTAGACATGCCCGTACCTTTGGCACTGTCTCGGATCTGATACACAGCGATTGGCGAAGAAATCTCATCAGCTCTCAAACTTGAGCACGGATCGGCGAGCAGCGTTGTGATGCTTGAAGACTTGCTGCCGCTGGCATGTTTCACTGGTGATTAGCAGAAGACAAGTGCTGGTGGGACTTGAGCTACAGCAATGCCGTGCACGAAGCGCAAGAGGAGGGATCCACACCTTCAGAACCTGGACAGCAAGTCTTGACACCGTACATTGAACATCGGTTGAGCGATTTGACCGAGGCACCGAAGAATCGATTGCACCACTTCCAGCATGAGAGGAAGACATGCTGAAACATGAGCTGCTTAAGCTCTCAATGAGGCCGACGCTTCTGAATAAAGCTCCTTGGCCTGTTGGTGCTCGCCTTTCCAAGCTGAAAGGTTTTGGGGCTGTCTGTGCAGACTACAGAGACGGTAACTCTATGATTCCGTGATAGCCTGTATATACGCTGTATGCTGCCGACTTGACAACACACCAATATGCCCACAGCCGCAAAGACAGCTGCGCCTTGCGCATCTGCTCTTCTAGCACCCTGCAAGAGGGTCGTCACCTGGCTCCGAAGAAGTAACGGCACATGCAACGAAATTTCAAGTTTACGAGAACTGAAATTCGAGCCGGAGAAATTAAGGCTAGTCGGGCGTCAGCAGGCGGCAACATCTCTGGAGAAAGCTGAAACCGAAGATATGTGTACAAGCATCCTCTAGACTCTGACGGTGTTGCCCTTCAACCCATCACTATCCGCCCCGATAGGCAGACATCGGAACCAGCTGCCAAGAATCCGGCAGCTACCTAGTTCGGCTTCACCTGTATGCCCGCAATTGGCGCCGGAACCACTCGACGAAGAGCGAGAGCGCCGGAACATGGCCCAGAACATGCTGTCAGCTCCTGCTACACGGAATCTTGCTTTGCGGACCTGCGACAGCATTAGGGGGTTCTGGCATCATGATTCGGTTGGCAACCACTGGACAACACGCATGCACACCGAATGCGGGCCTCTTGGCTGCATGGGAAACCCACTTGCATAAAGGAATATGGAAATCCTGTAAGACTGTAAGACCGGAATGATTCGAAATCCTAAAGGCCTCCCGCTCCTGGCGGGACAGCGTCAAGCCAGGACCTCCGCCTGGACAAGACACATCTGGAGCCCTGGGGCCAAGAAAGAACCCGAAACCTTCCCCAGCCTTTGAGCACACTGCTGCACTGCTGCACTGCTGCATGGTTGCCCTGGCCTATGGCTGTCGCGTCGATGCCACTGGTCACACCCACAAGGGGTAGGGACTGGCAGCCAGTCTCAAGCTTACAAGCACTTCTTAAAACGTGATGGCACTTGCTTCCGGGTTACAACACTGCTGCAAACACAAATCTCAGCAGCCACTCTCACAATGGAGAAATGTCGTGCAGCCTTGGGAGCATTGTTGCAAGCTTCCCCACCCCATCCCTCGCACCATGCCGTTGTGAAACAGCCGTGGTAGAAAATGCAGAAGGCCACTGGCCTGAGCTGAGTTCGGGAAAAGTGAGACTACACTTAAGCGTTGAATGCCGGAAGGAGCCTTCCACCGATTCTACCATCTGACAAGAATTCCGCACAGCCGTGCCCTGAATGGCACAAAGCAGTCACTCAATTCACTCAAAGCGCCAGGGCCAAGTTGGCGATCGCGGGTGCATCTATAGCTCGGGCTCGCGCGGATGTCAGCGGCCCAACAAGATGCTTCAAACAGTCCGGATCGTAGATTACAGACTGCCACTGCCTCAACACGCCGAAGGGGATAAGGTCCCGTAGTTTTTGTCATTGAGCAGTGCCTGCCTTGCCCCAGACGGTCAAGGCTGTAGCAACCCCGAAATAGATTTCAAGCCCAACCAATGCACAACGACAACACTCTTCCCAGAACAGTCATTCCACAGGTGATACACCCTCTCATGCAATTCATGGAACGCCTTTGCGCAGCGCAGCCAAAGGGAGGACGTGAGCGAGTCTTGGCGCTTTCTGTTTCTGCCAGGTCCTTGTGTGCTGTTGCCTGCGGAAGCCAAAAGCGCTTATGTAATGTGGACCTGGCGTGTTGGGGGTGTGCTCTGGGTCTTCCCTGGGCTGATACTCTGGGCTGACAAGTTCAGGGTCTCACGAAGGGTCCAGCTGTTGGGCTGCCTCGCATTGCAATGGAATCTGGCTCTGTGAAATCTGACTGAGTCCAAAAAGTGTGTCAAAGGTGCAGATGTCTGCCTGCCTACGTCCGCTCACCCAGTTTTGGGGAGATGCTCCACCTATCTGTACAGGTATCGGTCTCCCAGGAGTTAGGGAGACCACGGCTACTGGAGCCTAAGCAGTGCGGCAGGAAGCGATCTCACAATCTGTCATCTTCTTCTCTCACCGAATTTATCTTGGGACACATTGACCTTTGCTCTAGTTGGGATAGCCTTCGTCGAGATGTGCCCATGTGTGTACAACTCTTCGCTTCGTGAAGTCCCGTAAGCCTCTTGCGAAAATGCACATTCCATGACCATGACAGCCGCAATCAATCGTGTCTTGCTCGTACCTTTTCAAGATGTGTCTCAGCCGGCTACAGCACATGCACGGAGGTAGACTCTGCAGGTAACGTTGTGCAGACTGTGGTGCTGCATAAAGTGTTGCATTGCGAGGAAGTTTCGCTGTCAGGTTTGTCTGCCACCGCTACGGCCGCTACGGCTGGCATATGTACAGGCGCAAGACCCACATCACTTCGCAGCTGCAACACCCGCATCAACGCCATCGGCCTGTCAAACGGGATTTCTGCATGCACCACTGCTTCTAATTTCGGGAAACACTCATGTTCACTGGTGGCCTTGACCCTGATCCACCGGAAAGTAAGGTTGATCCTCTTTCCACGAGGCTGGCTCGTGGCAGGCACCTTCCATGCAGGTAGGGGTCCGAATACAGACCAACAACATAAATTTGCATGAACTTTGAGACTGCGGCTGCGTGCTTGTAGTGCTTCTGGAACAGACCTGCCAAGAGCCGTTCAGGTGAACTTCCCTTTTCCAACACATAGAGTCGACGTAAAGGTATCCTAAGTATCCTGTGCAAAGTCAGCCCTCGAAGATCATCCAAGAGCTGGTTTTTGAATTACCAACGGCCAGTCCGTGCCTTCCATCGTAGCTACATCGCCATCGCCCAGAGGAACTGATCCCAGAGCTTCTGAGGTGCCTGGACATGACATTTCCACCGGCCGAAGTTGTTGGGCCCCGCTCCCTTGGTCCCCATTCAAGTCGCGGCAATAGCTGGTGATGCTGTGGCGAAACTGCACCGGATTCGCCAAGGATGTCAACACCGAGGGAATCGAGAGAGTCAGACAGACAGAAAGACAGACAGACAGCTGTGCAGGAGACGGCCTTGAAGTCTCCAGCTGAAGTCTCGCGCTGAACCCAGCGAAAGTGACAAGATCCTGAGCAATCCATCTCAAGTTGCTGAAAGCTATGTCCGCGAAATCGGGAAGACAGATCCGCCGTTTGAAAGTGATGTTGAAAACTTGCAAGAACAAAAAGATGCACAACCTCCAGTCTGAGCTCTGCTCCGAGTGTCGCATGCCAGCCCCTGAAACAAGACTTCATCGTCGCTGTGCCAACCCACCTGCTGGATAAGAAACACAGTCATAGGGTTCTTGCCTTGTTGAATGCACCATCCGTTCTGGCAATAAAGGCTCCGGATCAACGTAGGCATGACACCAAGACGTGCGCAGATCGTGAGTGGCTATCAGCAATATAACCCATGTCTGCAAGGTCACGGAGGCCTCATGAGTGCCATCGTCGTAAACGTTGACGTTGCAAGAGTTCGGGTACTGGCCCTGCTGAGCAGCAGGTCAGAAGTTGACCGAAGAACTTCCATGAAGGAAAGACAAAACGTTGTCGCTCTGCGCAATCCCAATGACTGTCGGCACAGGTCACTAGGAAGGTTGTATCGCAGTTGCACATCTTTCAAAAGTAGCAGTTCACGGGGCTCCGCTGCTGTACGGATTCCCTTCTTAAAAACACGAACTCCCCCCTGCGTGA
This sequence comes from Symbiodinium sp. clade A Y106, assembly GCA_003297005.1. Lineage (NCBI taxonomy): Eukaryota > Dinophyceae > Suessiales > Symbiodiniaceae > Symbiodinium > Symbiodinium sp. clade A. Next base: position 205,230 of record BGNK01000616.1, read on the forward strand.
TTCTAGCCACGACTGCTAGCTTTGAGCACGTCCTCCGGTATGCCGCAGAGCGTGCACAGCTCCTCCAAATAAAGCTGCAGCATGATGCCAAATATATGCACATGATTTCGCAAGCTGTCCGGTTTGTCAGGCGAGGTTCGAGATTTCTCAAGTTTTTGTGTTTTACTTTGCAGAGCTTATTCAAGTCGGGCAGGCTTAATGGCAAGTCTTGGAATTTGGGCGCTTGACGAATGCCTGCCAGGATTCTCCAATGGGCAATAGCAAGGGTTGGGTGCCCCAAGGTTTGGAGGCGAAGGCTGGCTGGTGCCCGAAAACTCGACCTTGGAGGAGCAGTCCTTGCAGATCTCTCTCATGAACGGTGGATAGACCGTGGCGGGAAACCTCGGACCAGACTTCTTCGAGACTTAGCCTCCATGTCCTCTGTTGCTCCTCAGTCCTCATTGAGCGCACGGCTCCAAGCCGGAGTAGCGGTAGGGGACATCAGCACAGTCCTACGCTGGAGCGGCTTCGTTGTTCCGAGGTTTCACCCTACCGACCTGCTACATGATGGTGGCTCTCCTCTGAAACATACCAGATCACCTTGCGAGGCACACCCGGGAGCTGAATCCAACAGCCCTGCCAGGGCAGGCAAGGTCACACTGCGAGCACTGAATGTCCTGTCATGGGATAAAGCTTTTACAACCTGGCCAAGGTCAGCCTTTCCAATGTGTCACGATGGCCAGGCTTCCGTCCCAGACAGCCTCCTCCAACAGGAGGTTCATCCAACGCGAACACTGCTCTGCTGAGAAAGCTCGAAAGTTGACCTCAGGAAACTGAAAGCTTTCAGTTCTTCAGCGGCTTCAGCGTGCTGATTCTGAGGTACCCTCCCCTGCAAAGCTCCGCCGCTGCTCGTCCTCACGCTGAGCAGTGGAAATTGGAGATGAGCGAGTTTTCTGCTTTCCCCGGCCTTCTCTTATCAACTGACATCCGTGACAGCAGTTTGGGTTGGAAACCGGGCTTTGTGCCGTGGATTGTGGCCTTTAGAAACCCCCGCTTACTTCGTACAGCTTTGATCTCCGCAACCCAGTTCCACTTTCTTGCTTCACGTCTTGCCTGTCTTCGGCAGGCCCAGAGGTACGCATGACGGCTCCAAAGCGAAACTTGCGAAGCGGGTGGTTGGCAAAGTTGCATCAAACACCTGCAGCCCTGTGGCCTCTGGGGCTCACCAGGCGAGACACTCCGCCCTCGGCACCCCGCCTGAACCGGATACTGCCAGGTCCACGGTTTTGGCGACCTTTGCAAGCAGAGTTCAAGCCTGGACGCAAACGCAAGCAGAGCTGATGCCCGCTTCAAGCCGTGCAGAATGAACCAGCGTCCAAGCTGACGGCGACTCCCCCAGCAGTTGCAGCGGTGCCTTCAGAAGCCGGCGCAACAATCTGCTCCAGGCTCGGTCTTCAACGATCTTCAAAGCGCAACTGTAACTGGGCTTGGCTTCGCCCTGCATCCCTGCATCCGAAACCTCGGCGCCTCGACTCGAAGAGGCTCCTTGAAACACAGAGACCTGAAGCGGAGCGCGGAGCTTGACGACACGCGTTTGCGCATCGGAGCTCTGAGCCAGCAGCCGTGATCCCAGAACACGTCCCACCGGGCCTTCACAGCGTCGCTCGGCACGGCGATTTCTTTCTGCGCTCTGCTCTAGCCTGGCCTTTCGGATCCAGGCGCTTGGCCACGACATCTGCCCGCTCGCCCACCTTGTTCTTCTGGTCCTCACAGACACTAGCCCATATCATGCTGAAGGCCGGCCTGTGCTTATCGCACTGCATGCTGTCCACGACTTGCCAGCCGTTCTGGAGCAGCAAGGACAGGACCTGCGTCGAGGAAGGGGAACAAATCGAGCACACGAAAGAATGTGCAGAATCCAGCGGCAGCCACGAGCTCTCTTTTGCAGGAAAACTAAAGCTTTTGGCTGTTGTCAAGGTGGCTGAGGACAGATAGGACACTTTGTTCTCATTGCTGTCGCCACCGATGCAGCACATTGCTGCAGACGTGGTGCTGTATGCTCTGCCGTGGGCATATCTGACCATGTCTGGACACGTCAAAGTCATCGGAACTTGAGCATCGCTGCTGCCGTCCGGGCACGCATTCTTCCCACCTAAGCTTGAGCCTGCCTGTGGGTACATGCCTCTCAGGCCGCTGCTTGCGCCTGCGTCTCCTCACATGCTTGGGGGTTCTCGCTCTGGCCGGATGACGATCTCCACGTCATCAAGGTCTTCGAGCTCCCCAACCAAGAACGTGTCCTCACAGAGCGCAGACTCAGACTCAAACGAGCAACACGGACTTTTCATGCGAGAGTCCTCCGTCTCCTCACCATGCGGATTCTCCGGTCGTGGCAACTGTCTGTGGCTTATACAAACGTCATCCAAGATGTACCTGAGCTCGCTGGCACTGTCACAGAAGAGGAGCTTGCAGGAATTGCCGCTCGCCGAGTGGCACGACTCGGTCATCAACTGGGAAGGGCTCTGCTTCTTCCTTAAAGCAGGTGTCATTTTCCGTCGTCCTGTGAACACTGTCCTCTCCACTAGAACCTGGCTGCAATCTTTTCTCACCGAAGCAACGGATGTTCTGATTCGCAATTGGGCTGCACTTGCATGGTCAATCCGGTCAACACCGGATTCCCCAAGGGCAGAGGCGAATGACATGCTGTACACTGTACAATTTCGTGCAGGCAAGGAAACAGACATCCCGCTTTGCACTCTGTACGCCTTTTGCTGCACGTCCACACACGTAGGCTAAGCAGGCCGTTTTGCAGAAGTGACACCGAGCACGAAGCCGACTCCTGCCGCCACTATGGCCGCAGCCCCCACCACGGCAACAGAAGTAGAATTCCAGTCCTTAAGGCAGCTCAAGGCTGAAGGGCTTCTTTGTTTCATCCCCTCTGATTACATGCCGTCGAAGTGTCGAAGCCACAATTTCCAAACTTGCCAGACCGGAACTTCGGGTAATTCACGACGATCGGAGGTGGGGCTGCACTGGAGTCGTGATTGTTCTCGGGTGGTCCATAGACCCGCGTGATGGGAATGACGCCTGCCCAGATGTGCTTCAGCTGTTCGATGTCTTCCTTGTCATCGTTGACTCCTTCAGCACGGATCTTCGCACTCACCTGGCTCACCGGGGACTACAACGAGAGCTGACTTTCCAAGGCATCCAAGGCATCCAAGGCACCTTGCCATCCTCCAGCTTGAGTCGGAAAACACGCGTCGAAGCGACCTCGGCGCTGGTCATTGGCCTGGCCCGGGCTGCCTGGCCCTGGCACATGTGGTCCGTGATGACATCCAGGCCATGCCTCTTCGAGTCCTCCTCCGACATGTCCGCGGCTTGCCCATGAACCACGACACAACGGTAGTTCATGCTGGAATGCATGTTGGCTCGCGCCAACACTAGACCGTCCTCTAAGGTCACGCAAAAGCATACATCAATGGAGCCATTCCGCAGTGCACCGGCACTGACATGGCCGTGGAGGTAAAGAGATTCGCCTTCTCTTCCGAAGATCATGGGGCTCACCTTTGCCTGGCCATCTCCATCCACATAGGCCACGTGTGCCACCAACGCTGCATCCAGAATCTCGTTGACAACGACCTTGTCGTAGCTTCCCCGCTTTGCACTGCGCCGGATCTTTGTTAGCTGGCTCTGCTCGTAGGACATCCTCTCCGGGTGATGAGCACTCCAGACTCAGTGTGGGCTGCTAGCATGGAGCTGAATTCGGGCCCACATGACCGAGCAACATGCCGACCATGTTGGAGCAGATGCTGTGGTGCTAGCCCTGGAGATGTTATGACTTATGATGCTACAAGAATGATTCAACTATCGGGCCGCAGGAGGCTATAGCCTCGTCTGTTGAAAAGATTTGTGGCGGTGCTGTGCTCAGCTTCGCAGACATCCTCAGTGCTGCCAAGTATCATCTACTACAAAGGTGCGTTCACCATCCTCGAGGTTTGGAAGACGTCTCTCCACGCCACGGCAAACTGCAAAAGCTGCAAAGCACTTACGGCCAGGGCCATGAGTCCTCCCAGGTGCAGAGCGGCTGGAGCATCTTCCTCTTGCTTGCCTGCTCAGAGCGGTCCGTCCGGGCTGTGGCTGGGAAGTGCCGCTCGGCGCCTGAGCGACGACTGCGAGCCCGAGGCGCTCCCGGCGCTCCGTGCGGTCTGGATTCGACCTTACAGACACGGAACGAACGAGGACGAACGACCGAACGGTCACCGAACGTCGTGGCCAGGTTTTCCTGCCCTAACGGCCTGTATTTCACCACCCAGCCCTCAATGAGCTCCTCCTCCTCCTCGATCTCCCCCGCTGAGCCGCGCGTGGCAATCCCTCGGCAGTTAGAACGCGCTCGGCTCCATACCGATCCGCCATGGAGTCGAGTCGAGATGCTGGAGCAGCGGGACGGGGGCCGTGTGCTGCGCGCGCCGTGCACCCCACAGCGTTTGAGGCCGAGGGCAGAAAGGCCAAAGCCCAGTCCTCAGAGCACTGTGGTAGGTTGCGATGACTCGAATGACGGACGGTGAAAGGCACCTGTTTTCTTGTGAAGTTGGCATTAACTATCCTCATCGTTCCGGTACTCGACTCCTCAGAGTTCCAAGCATGTTGTCGAAGTCTAGCCCTTGGGGGCACAGATGCGCAGAACTCCAGAAGCGTGTTCTCATGTCGTTGTGCTCCGTGGTGCGAAAGTGAAGGGGGCTTAAGTGCTTCTTCGATGAGCAAAGTCCCAGTGCGATCCGGCTGCCGAGCCAGGCGTGGCGACGGAGTGCTAAAGGCTGAGCTTCTGCCACGGCAGCTCCCTCGCAGCACGGGGTTTTGCTGGTTTCGCGGGACGGGGCAGCTTGGTCGAGCTGCTGGACCATCCAAACTTCAAGACAGAAACCATTGTTTATCGTCGGCTTGCGGGCATCAGGTGACGTCCCTGCCTTTCCTAAACACTTTGCATCTACAGTGTCACCCCATTTATGCCTTCACTTGTTTCCACCGTCGGGAAGGTGCTTGCAGCTCTTCGGCAGCCTTATCTTTCCCCTCTACATCTCGTACGAACGGCATGCTTCGATCCGACGCAACCAGTTCCACATTCACGGGGTTGGTCCGTGTCAGCACTATTCGCCCATTCGATAGCAACATGCTTACAAGTATGACGTGCCGCTGATGCAACAGTAGAAGAGTGATCCTAAGCAAAAGGAGCAACTATGGAAGAGAATGTGTAACATGAACAAGTAGTGCCTGCGCATCACCCACACAGGCAAACTCAAGTGCTCCTGTGACAAATGTAAAAACAGGATTCGCCGTGCATGACGGGTGATTGGCTTTGGTCGATAGTGGCTTGTGGGCTGCGGCATCATGCTGAGCAGGCGAGGGCGAGAACCCCATGCCACGGCATGCTAACCAAGGCAGACAGTCCTGAAAATGTGGATTGGATGCCCGTGATGTCCACGCCGGCTGCTCGGCAGGGCTCTGGAAGGGCAAGCACGATCGGAGAGCCATGGCTGCCAGGCTGGCTAGATGCGATGCGAGTTGGCTGGTGAACTTACCAGCAGGTGCTTGCAGGAGTCTTGCAGGTGGGCAGTCAGTTCTGTTTTGGGAGCTACCATCCAAGCTGCAGTTGACACGGGAAGGATACCTGGAGAGGACAGGTATTCAGCTAGGTGCAAAGCGCACACGACCTGAACCCATGTGCTCACCGATGCTTTGGGACGAACTAACGATTTCAAAGTTTGTCCAGGCTGTGCCCAACTGCAACTTCCATCCGCACCCTGAAACCGAGTCCTGCCAACCATCTTTGCACGATTCAACACGACCGTAGCAACCCGCAAGCATATCGCAAGCATCTGCAAGCTCCGATTGGCTGAACCGCTCTCACGTAGACCCGCAATGACCTCCCTGAATGTCTCTGAAGCGTCTCGGAGAAGGAAAGCCTCGCCGGCACCTTCAGGCTGTTCTGCAGCACGGCCCGGATTCGCCGCGGCGAGGTGGAACAGGGTATTGTCTGGGCTGAGCCGCTGCTCACAAAACATCGACTGCACCAAAAAGGGCGTCTGCTGAGTATGGGAGACCCGTCGCACGAGGAACTCCAGGGCCGAGAGGCCGAGAGGACCGATGATCCCTGAATCGCTCCAAGAACCAGAACGAGACAAGCCTGCGGCTGCTCGTCCTTTGCACTGCTTCATATTCTGCAGCATGGCTTCACAATGAGGTGCTGGCTTTCGTCATCGATCAACGCCTCCAGTGTCCGGTGTCAAGTTGTGCGCCCTGAATGGCCCGTTGTATAGGCTAGCTGAGAGCTGAGGGTGCGGCTGCACCATGCGGCCATCTTTCCAAGATGCTGCGCACCTTCTCGACCTAGCTCACGGGCGAGCTCTGGCCTGGCTCCTTGCTTACGCCTAGGGAGATGCCCAGCTGGCCTTGAGGTGCTTCACAGCCCAAGCAAGCTGCCCAGCCTGCAAACATGTAGAATCCGAGAGACTTCAAACAGAGAAAAGCGAGTGCCTCGCTCTCAGGTGGTCGGGAGGGCAGAGTTGCAAAGGTCCCCTGCCAGCGGGGAGGCGGCACCTCGGCCGAAGCAGCGAGTGCTTTGAGGTGCGCTGCAGGGGCAAGGAACGGATCACAAACGCGTTTGAAAGGACAGGTCAGTGTTCCAGTGCTCCTGAGGCTGTCACATAGGTCGGCGTCTCCTTGCCAAGTGGATTGGGACGGATTCGTCACTTTTCCAATCGAGCAAGGCTTGCCGGACCACGGGCCCGACGAAATCTGTTCGAACATGTTAGCAGCGAGTGAATTTAGCATCAATCAAGACAAGTATTGCCGCTCGAGGTTCAATACTGCAGACTGCGACTTCCATAAGCCTCTTCTGCGGATCTAAGAGCTTGTTTTTACGTTTGACTCACATGCTTCGTCAGGGCTGCTTGGTCGGAATGTGCTGCAGAATGCTTGCGAGAGGGTGAACCAGAAAGGACACCGAATTTAGCACAACCCCACTGGGGCGTGCGACTTTGACTGGCAGCAATGGCCCTTTGACCGTTTTGGAGCGAGCCAGTGTCACTGCCGAAGAACTCGGGGAGCAAGGACAGCATGAGACCGTCGTGCTTCTGCTTCTGCTCTGGAGAAGATCGGGCTGGCAACACTGTCTGGATCAATGTGAAGGTGACCGGTAGCGAACCATGAGCTTCTTCCAGACAAAGGGTGCTGGATCCTGGTGTTCACGATCAGTCTCGTTGGTCGAAGCAGTGCTCTGCAGACAATGCCGAATACCCTACCGGCCCTACCTCGATGGGTGAACGGGCAGTCCTGGCCCCAAAAGCTGGAGGTAGCTTCCAACCTGACTTGGTCGCCCCCTCAGCTGCAAAAGCATGGCTTGGGGCGAAATCAGACCAAAAACCGGATTTGCCGGTCTGCATGAGATCCATGCAAATCAGCCAGGAAGCTGTAGCAGCCTTCGCGCACCAAGTTCGCCAACCTCGCAGCTCTAAATACATCATTGAAGCATGTGCGAGTCCGGTTTCCTTTTCTATCTGCCTTCGAGCGTCCCGGCACCCATGGGCCCAGGACCCCGCAGAAACTCGGACACGCGTTCGGAGACGTCGATGCGCCGGCTGGGGTCGGACGGGTGGCCGTACCTGATCAAACCCGGCAAGTGCCAAGCTTTCCTTCACAGTTTCGACTCCTGACCTGACATGAAGTTTTCCTCTGTTTTTGCACTACAGCAAATTGGAAAAGGTTGCTGTCCACTTAAGAGCAAAGACGTAAGCAAGCATTGTCGCTTCTTCAGCATTCCGCATGCGCGTTTCTTGCGTCCAAGGCACCAAGCCTCCAAGATCTGAATCTGACCTGTGTAGCTGCGAGTGACCAAGAACCAGCAAGTCAGTCCTGAACTTCGATCGAGATGCCATTTCTCGGTAGGAAAACCTCTGTCGGCCATGCAGATGCTTGGCCAAATTTGCCCGACCTGACAGAGTGTACTTGCAGATGTGAAATCTGGCTGCAGCGGCTTGAGGTAAGGTAAACTGTATTGGCAGCATTCGTCTCCAAGAAATCCGGCTCGACCGCTACCGAGCCCTGGTCTATGTTTCTGGGGGCAGTACATTCAGCACATGCACATATCTACAAGGACTCCTATCTATGGCTATTTTGGCGTCATTGCAGAAGAGCCGAAGCCGCCAATAGAGTTGGAGAGGTTTGTTCACAACTGGCGAACTGTGTCAGCGCTCCACGAAGCACAAACCTGTCAAAATACTATGTTCATGCCTGCATGAATACATTGCGAATACACGGTGGCTTGATGCTCCCGTAGGCGCATAATACCCGATGAAGACTGTTGGATCAATTGCTCAAGCGGCATTTCGGCAGGCAGAAAGCTGGCCCACGCAATCAGCGTGACATTCCCTGCAGGGGGGCTGTCGGCATTGAAGTTCGAGGTTCACTCTTCATGGATGTCCAGTGATGTCAGAATGGCAAAAGTGGCGAGGGCGTACTGCTTGAAGGGGCAAAGTGGCTGCAGCCAAGCGGGCAAAACTTGGCACAGTCCCGCTTGCCTGGCCTTGTTCATCTGTCTGTGTGGAAGATGGGACATACTCCTTGGATGCTAAAGTCATTCCCTAAAGTCTCACGAAAATCCTGGCGAGCTGTAAGTACAAACCCTCGTGCCCCGCATCAGAGTATTTGGACTTCTCTGCGCACTGGTGCATTAAGTGCGATAGAACATGCCGAATGAAGACTCTTGCTGCGGCTTCCAGCCTGTAATTGTTTTCGAGGCACAGCCCAGCTGGCGCGCAAACACTTGCGTTCGTTGCCCGGCTTCGATACTCGACTCTCACAGAAACCGACAACCAAATACTCTTTCCATGCTCCACCATGTCTCAGGGTTCGCCTCTGCATTTCCACGGATAGTGTTGTGGAGGCCGAAGCCTGGGCCACCTGGGCCACCTAGGCCACCTAGGCCACCGACACCACGGCATTGTGGATTCGGAATCATCCTGGCATTCAGCCTTACCGCTCAGGGAGGCATGGCAAACATGGGAAAAGCCACCAACACTGAACTGCGGCAACGTACCTACCACGCTCTCGGACATCGCTAGCTCTCCAAGAATCCGGCTGCAGAGCTGTTGCTTATGTTGGGATACTTCCTCTGTGATGTATTAGCTCAGCTCATCTACTGGTCCCTGATGGTTCTTGGAGCATCATCCGTGCCCTGAAACCCAGCTTCAACGAGTTCACAGCTTGCTACTGGCGTGCGTGAACACCATCATGTTCGATTGCTAGCAGCTGAGCCAAATCTGTCTGCGATCATGGCGATAGCTCAACCTTTGACTTCCAGCTGCAGAATCCCAAAAGTTCGCTGACTGAATAAGTCAAGACCTAGCTTCCGCCCGATCTACAACTTTTCAACCCGGCTAGAAGTGAGCATCTCCTCCGGGCTCACCACGTTCTGGCGTAGTGCACCCGCCTTGCCAGCAGACATGGCAAGGGTTTATTTAGGTGGTGGCGAATGGGGGTACCTTCATGTGCACCTTCATGTGCATCTCTGTGCACACAGACTCTTGTGCCAAAAGAAGCTGTGGCCGCTTTCTCTTTTTGTGCATGCTGCATGCTCACAGGGTGCAGCAAGGACCTCTGCTTGGTAATGCAGTGCCTGCATTGTCAAGATTGAAGCGTACACGCTCTGACACGGAATAAAGTAGAAGGCGTCTTGGGCTGCGTCAAAGGCCAGCTTCAGCATGCATCAGTCACAGCCGAGGATGATGCTGCCGCACATCCGAAAGCCAGACCATGTCTGCGCCAGTGTACCTGACATGAGGACTCGTCGGAATGAGACACGAGCACTTCGAGTCGAGTTCTGGTTCCTCCGCCTTTGTGCCTGTAACAACTTCGTCTGGTATGAGTCGAACCACATTAGAGAAGGCAGGCGCAGGTGTGGAGACAGCATGGAGATCTAGGTTGAGCCGCTGTGTCTGCTGCCGATAGGCTAGCGGGCCACAGGGGGAATGTTCCTGCATTCCACATGAAGTGCTGCTTCAGTGCCAACTCCGAAAGCGTGCGCCCAAACCGCCAGACTGTTGCAATCGTCTTATCACAAGACTGTGGCAGCTGCGTCGCAGTCTCGCGAACCCTGAGGCTCGTGCCCTGCCAAATCCACGGCGGCGAAACCTTGGCATGGACTTCCCCCTGCAGCTTTGGCAGACAAGGTCGCTAGCTGTTGGAGTTACTTTATCAAGTGCCCTTATGTGCTTCCAGTGGTCTTCAGATGGCAAACTTCTATGGCATTAGATGGCAGATTCGACGGGACCTACAATTGCACAAGACGGTCCCAGGACCCCTCCGAGCCGAGGCGCATGACCAGGCCGTTGGCCGCTGCGATCAGGATATCCAGAATCTAGAAAGCCAGCTCTCTCGCAGTCTAAGGTACGTGCTTGTCCGTACATGCGGTGCAACTAGATTGCCCCAGCAGGATGTCACTTGATTACCAGCCAAAAAGAAGCCTCTTTCGGAGATGGAATGAACTTGTGATGATAAAGACTTGCGGACTGCTTTGCCAGCAACTAGCCGCATCTCCAACTGATCGTCAAGCATCTTACCAGGATTTACTAGGCATCGTCGCCCTATCGCGCACACACAGAGACGAACACCGACGGATATGGCGTCTCCTTTCTACTTCTCCATACTGCAACTGCTGCGTGCACCAAGGCAGGTGGGAGCTCGGCGCAACCGCTGTCAACGACGAAGAAGTATCTGTGTCTCAGGCCGGTTCCCTGGGCTGAGACAAAGATCGCACTGGGATGCACCCAAGCTGGCACATTCTAGGTACTTGGTTCCCCGGACGAGCTATCTGTCGATCCGGTTCCTGCACTTTGATCCGTCGAGAATCTCGCACAAGGCAGTCTCTGCCTGCGCTTTTCTCTGGTGAGAAGATTGCGCAGCAACTCTTGCCGTCATACTACTCCTCACGACCACCCTGAACATTGAACTATCGTGTCTGAACCGTTCAGACGACGCCACTTGCTGGCCTTTTCTGAATTCTGGCGACTAAATATTGGGAATAATAACAAAGGGAGGCAAACGGGATTTGACCGCGTTCTACCAGCAAAATCAGGCACCCTCTCAACAATCAGCAAGCCTGGACAAGGCAAGAGGCTAGATGCCAGTGCATGATACACAGTACGAGTACTTGGAATCAAATCGGCATCGACCTCGTGCGCTCGTTCCTGATCGAGAGGGGGAAGCCAGCAATTAATCTTGAGAGCAACGCGTTGCAGTTGAGCAGACGCACAAGCTCGAAAATTGCTTTGGTCTTGTTCCTGGCATCTCTTGCAATTTCATGCCTGCTTCGATGCGGGAGCATCGAAGCAGGCTCCTCGGGCACACTCGATGCAGGAGCAATGTCGCCACACAAACACATGCCATGTAAGCGGCCAGGAACAACATACTCTGTTCCTGAAAGACAATCAGGCAAAAATGAATCCCGTAGAATCATTCGGTGTACTGGATCTCGGTCGTCCACAGGCTCCAACTCTAGCTTCATGCCGCATCAGCTCTGGAAGGCGAAAAGGCAACAGCATGTCTTCCAGTGTATATCTGCATCGACGAAGATCCCAGTTTTAGCTGCGGTGCATCCCATATGCCCCTGTGCTTAGGTTTGCATGTGGATGGTAAACACAACTGGCTCGCGGCCAGTGTCCATCTAAGTCGAAACGGGAGCAAAGACCTCCATCGCTCCAAACGCGGACAAGGAGCACAGAAAAATGGCTTACTCACTTGCTTCGGCTTCTCTTCTCGCATAGGTAAGAGTTTTAGGATCATGTGCCTTGCTGGTGCAACCCTGGATGTGTGAAGCGCGGGGCAGCTCGACAGAACTCACAAGGAAAATATTACGAAATCGTCATCCGAGCTCCTTTGCAACCGGAAATAGCGTCGAATCTGCTCAGCTTCCTCATCCGTTGGAACTCGGGCACGTGGAAACCCTTTCGCGCAGAGCCACTGATCTCTAAAGTTAGCTAGCTAGAGTCAGTTACAGTGCTTGACTCTATGAGCAAGACAAGACGGCAACTTACCAACTCTGTTTCAACACGAACGCTCGCTTTGGCTTTCAGAATCTTGAATTCCGCGGCAATGTATGACATCAGCAACCACATGCTGAAAACAAAGCATTGCGATCTCTGCACTCCGCAAAGCAGCTAACTCTTCTGACGGTCAGAGCGAGCACCTGGGCCGGGAAGAACGACAGCATCACTCGTGCTGCCGTGTCGTCGAACCTGAAGTCGCCCGAAAACAAGTCAGACCAAGCAGGGGAAGGCGACGATCATATTATGTGAATTATGTGAATATGCACCTCCCGGTACTTGGGAATGTGCCTTCTGAGTCAAATCTTGTCCGGCATGCGACTTTGCTGTGGGGTCGCTCTGTCTGTGTTCCAACGGAACGTCGTCGCTTTGCGCTTGAGACACGTCGAACGTTGCCATCCTGCAAGTTGATTGGCGGTTGGAGGACTTTCTACGCGGCACTTTCCAGGATGGAAAGAAGCTCAATGTGCTACGGACGTGTTGCCACTACACGCCGAAATCCGAGCCATCTAGCTTGACCTAGAATCTAGGTACAAGAGCTTGAACTTTGCGCTTGGCTTTTGAAGCATGAATGGCATAGTGGCTGTTGAATGGCTATAATCAGAAGAGGTACGGATTTACGACTCTTGACAATGCTGCATGTTCACCTTGCCGTTTCGCGGAGGTTCTTCACTTTCGAAAACAGAAACAGCTGAGTCTGGGAAGAAGGTTTGGACACACTTCGTTGGTGCAGCTCTCACTCTCACGCAGCACGGCTCCAAAGAACTTTCTCTGTGTGAGAAAATCAAAACGAGCTGGCCGCGAGGAGTGTCTTCCACGTTTTCGCCTCCACAAGCGGCGGTCCACAGCTAGCCTGTGAGTCTGTAGACACGCGTACGACGCGTAGGGTGAGGCTGTGAGAAGGGGGTTGAGGTCGTGGCTGTTACAAGCCAGTGCCATGTTGGTCTGGTACAGTGTTCGGAAAAGAGCACTGACCGCACCTCCTCTGTACTGAAGACTGTTAGAAAAACAACAGTTTCTTTCCATACAAGCCGGGTGGGATCGAAGAATTCACCCGAAAAGCTTCAGCTCTGCTTTGCGGAAGTGATGAGTGATCGTAGGCTGGGCTGTTAGGGTCCGAACCAGGTTTCGATGGTGAGCGGAGTGCCTTCGCGCGGAAGTGGACGATGCTCTGTGAGGTGGATGACAAAGACTGCACCTTCTTCCAGTTAACATACAGATTGCTGTGAGAGTCAACCCGCTCGAGGGTGTGAAGCAGCTGCTCTGCGCGAGTGACCGTGCCGGCACGCAATGCCGCGTCATCGGCGTGCGCCAAATCCTAGACTGGCCGGTTTTGGCTGTAGAGACATGGGAGAAATTGCCCCTGTGCTGTGAGTTCCTGGTCCACGTCATACATTATCATCCCTGGGACGATCAGGAATAGTATGGCGAAAGTGGGGCATCCCTGTCTACTGCAGGCTTGTGCTTGCTCCTTTACGGAGGTGTGTACCGCGAACTGCTGGGAGGTGTTAAATGCTTTTGATGGTTGCCGGGAGGTGTGTCTCCCAATCCATTGTAGAGTGCTTGTCTGGTGACTTCTGCACGTTCGATGAACCGCCTGACTCTGCATATGGGTTGTGAGGGGGAGCGAGAGGCCCGCAAGCCGAACTGTGAATGGCGCAATCGTCGATTGCCGCCTGCACTCTGGTGCGAATGACTTTGGCCAGGAGTTTCTTTGCTGTGTTGGGTCTGTGAGGGGACCCTTCCACTTCTAGATTTCGAGGATCATGGCGTGGAGTTAGTTGTTCGGTATTGTGGCTGGGAGCAAGGACTGGTTGAGCACACGGCGAAATGCTTGCAGGCTGTGGTCATCCAGCCATTGCCACATCTCTGCTGGAAGCGTGTCCGGGCCTGGGGCTTTGTTGACTGCGAGCTGCTTCAGGGCATGAGTTCTTCAGTCGTAATGGGATCATGGCCGGCGGGTACAATGGGGTGTAAATGGTGTGGGCGGTGCCGCCCAGAGTACGTCTCGCAGGTATTCTGCAAAATTTGGCTGATTCGTTTGCCCTGTTCCCGTATTGAGACGGGCGTGGCTTGTATTCTGATCAGAAAAAGATCGCTTGCAGCCTGTTCATCGAACACTGCCAAGCACACCTTGAAGTTCCAAGACCACTCTTCCGTTCGCCTGAAGAGTTCTGAGGCAGAGCCTGAGCTTGTCCTGGAGCATCCTTCACCCTGACATTGTTCAGTCACTTTTTTCTGGAGCTCTCAACTCCGCTACCCGCGCTACCGTAAAGAACACAAGTGATCTGAACTCGAGCAGGAAGTCTTCACAGCCAAAGCAGGAAATTTTGAGCCAAACGAAGTCGGCTGGGCATGGGCACAAGTACCCGTAAGCAGTGTGTATCTTCGCACCAGAAATCAACAAATCACAACCACGAGGATAAGAACCAGAACGACCAGGACCGACTCTTTATCGGGTACCTGCGACACAGCAAGGGGTTGATAAGGTGGGTGGCGTTTGCTGCCGAAGATCCATCCCAGCTGAGCCGTGAGATCTCCGATCATCACGATCTGAACACTCCTCAGCTCAGCGGAGCCGGGGCCAAAGAAGCCCAAGCTCACGGCGACTCGTGAGCACAGCAGGAAGAGACTAAAAGCCGGTCCTGTAATTTTCTGCTTCTTGGCCCGAAGCCGCTTCAAAATACTCACAAATCTTCGGAGCTCAGCATAAATTACACGTGATCCCCCTTCCCAAATGCCAGCCTCGGAGCTCTCGCTTATCCTCAAGCTCAGGCCCTTCCAAGGGGAACATGCTGGGCCGCTGGGCGCGGCGTCGGTGCCGAGGCTTCAAGCAGATTTCAGAGCACACGCGTTGCGATGCGTTTGCAGAGTGGGGACTTGCACAGACGTCTCAGCACGGAAATATTCGACGATTGGAATGTACAGGCGGGACTCCTACACATCCAGAGCAACTTTCCAGCCTGCTCCTTACCTTTCTCCGGGCTTCTGTAGAGCGCCTTCGTGCCACCACTACAGCATCAATGGATCGTGAGGCTGAGGCTTGGGCAACACCTGCACAACAGCCCGTGATGGAGGCGAATCCTCGTGACACCTGCCTGGACACACGGCCTGCCGCAGCCGATGGTAATCTCAAGCCACGTAAATGCATGGTGGCACCATAAACATAGAGATGAAGTCTGGTTTTGTCGGACACGCACCACAAGTGAACCACTGCGTAGGAATAATTGCTTACAGAACTCAAGTATTGAGCATGCTCTGGGAATCTATACTTGCCCCATGGTCAGAATCGCGTTCGTGGCTACTGCAAAGTTCTACAACTCGTCAGAATTCCGGCTTTCGCGAGCCCACATATCTTTGTCGTCTCCCACCATTGTACCAAGGGCTCGTACGCACGCATCAAAGGCCTCATGATGCCCAGAGGTTCGAAATATGTAGAGCTTTGGGCGCCTTAGTCACATCCACAAACCCTAAAGGGACCTCACTGTGACCACGGAGCCCTATGCCAAACTGCAAGTGTACCTCCCAGAAACCCACCCGCCTCGGCTTGCCTCGGATGGAACGTGTCAAAGTTACGGGCAGGGAAAATTCTGATAAACTGTCGGAGCTTTTATGCACAGGATATACCAACTGATCCGGGGAAAGGGGTTCAAAGTGCTGGGCCGCTTGCAGCTTTTGGACGTGCAGCCTCCCAGGAATGGGGAGCAAGGCGGCTTGTTGCAGTGCTTGGGAGCCCGCAGTTGCAGCTCAACCTACTGAAAGTCCGCAGCCACAACACAAGGTGACATAAGGTGGCATGGTGATGGCTCTGTTGCGGCTGGACTGGATGGCTGGAACGGATGAAAACAAGAAGAGATCATGCTATGAATTAAATGAACAGAACAGGATACAGCTGACAGCCGTGGGGATTCGACCGACAAAGACGGGCTACAGGGCCTGGAAAGTGAAACATATCTTGTTGATGATTGCTATCTCGATCCCAAAGATGCTGTCGCAGCAAACCCAGGCATGCCATCTTCTTTCCGACTCTACGACTGACATCAGGAAACTCCGGTCGTTGAGCCTTTTGATTCGCTGGTTCTGAGTTCCTTTACTTCTGGCCAGTCATGGAAACTTGGAAAATCATCGGAACAAAAAACGGGTTTGCCAAGTTAAGTTTCATACAGCTAGTGTTGACCAGGAACCGAACACGATGGGTGCCAACAAGCTGCTGAACTGCCCATTGCATCATTGTTGGGGTCACATAGCGTCGGATCATCCTGTTAATGTCGGCAGGCTTTCCATTGTCCTTGTCAACAGTATCAGGGCTGGGAATGTCATGCCACGAAAGCGAAATGTCGGTTGTCCATGTATTGGCTTCAGCCCACTCCAGAGCAGTAAGGCCGGGACCAGAACAAGCACGTGGCTAACATCCCGAGCGTCTTCGCTCACCAACGCTGCGTAATACGCTAGGTTCCTGAGCAGGAGCTCAAAATTGAGGACGCTCAACATTCAGCTCCGGCATCCGCATCAACACGCCCTGACATATTGAGGGCAGAGCTGTGCAAATCCCTGGATATAAGATTCTCCGATTGACTTGATGCCACTCATCGCGCCCTCGCTTTGCAGCAGACGAAGATGCCACTCGCACGTCGCACAGCTTTGTGCGTCGATGAAGTTGACGATCGCAAGACCCGAATGGGAGTGTCCACGCCGTGGAAGATAAAGGAAGTTGTAACGCTTCCACTCGAAGTCTCCACACGCTGTGTCCAAGAAATACTGTACCGTTCTGACCGTGTAGTTCTTGGAGATGCCCCTCCTTGGAAGACCATGCTTGCATCAGACTGCCATGATTGTGCCATGTCCCCCTTTCACAAGTTTACAGATTCAGGCAAAGAGGCAGGGCCAGCGTTGTGACGGCTTGCTGGTTGTTCATGCCCATGCTTCGTGAAACGGCACAGCCTTCGCTTGAGCCTCTCACGCCGCTGCAGCAGGCAAGCTCTCTAAAAAAGGCACATGCCCTCCAGATGAACCCGGATGCGTCTCGGTCATTTAGGTTATGCATCGCTCTTCTGAAAGAGATTCCGTGATATCTGCAGCAGGCATTGCTAATTTAAGGTGCGAAACTGCAAAAATGACAGCGCTGCTTATCCAGAATCCCTTGCAGGTACCCAGAAGCTGTCTGAACATTGACGTCGGTGCGCTCCACACGTGTCCACATGGCTGCGTGCCGTCGAGGCATGGCTGGAATGGCTCCATGTCTGAAACGAACCACGTCCGGATGCTCTGGAGGACCATGATTTTGGATGACACTTCCCTCAATCATGCACGCTACCACGGGAATCACAACTGCTGCCACAGTCAAGCATGTGGCCAGTGGCTGCCGATGTCCCGAAAGGAATGAGGGACTCTTAATTCGGCTTCTCGTCAGCGTGTAGGAGCTGAGACATTCTCTGAAAAGAACCCCTCGAAGCCCGAGGGATCGATGCTCTGCGACCCTGCAGCAAACGAAATGTACAAGGTTCCCAAGTTCTCAGCTCCTTCAGGCCTCACA
>BGNK01000617.1:0-17133 GCA_003297005.1 Symbiodinium sp. clade A Y106
CCAGTGATCGAATTGATGTTTTCCCCGTTCGGGTGTTCTTTTCCCCGTTCGGCTGGTTGCTTGATCGGGTGTTTCGCTTATTCTGCTCCTGTTGTTGTAAATTGTGTGCAACCAGGGCTGCAGGTAGTAGTAGTAGTAGTAGTAGTAGTAGTAGTAGTAGCAGTACTAGCAGTAGTCGTAGCAGTAGCAGTAGCAGTAGCAGTAGCAGTAGCAGTAGCAGTAGCAGGAGCAGGAGCAGGAGCAGGAGCAGGAGCAGGAGCAGTAGCAGGAGTAGTAGCAGGAGTAGTAGCAGGAGTAGTAGCAGTAGCAGTAGCAGTAGCAGTAGCAGTAGCAGTAGCAGTAGCAGTAGCAGGAGCAGTAGTAGTAGTAGTAGCAGCAGCAGGAGTAGGAGTAGGAGTAGGAGTAGGAGTAGGAGTAGGAGTAGTAGTAGTAGTAGTAGTAGTAGTAGTAGTAGTCCCGAGCAGTAGCAGCAGCAGTAGCAGTGGCAGTAGCTGGCAGAGGCAGGAGCGCAGTAGCTGTCGCTTTGGCAGTCGCACGCTGTAGGAGTAGCACAGGAGCAGTGGCAGTAGCAGTAGCAGCAGTACGTAGCGGCAGCAGTAAGTAGTAGTCATAGTAGTCGTAGTCGTAGTAGTAGTAGTAGCAGTAGCAGTAGCAGCAGCAGTAGTAGGAGTAGGAGTAGGAGTAGGAGTAGGAGTAGGAGTAGGAGTAGGAGTAGGAGTAGGAGTAGGAGTAGGAGTAGGAGGAGGAGGAGGAGGAGTAGGAGTAGGAGTAGGAGTAGGAGTAGGAGTAGGAGTAGGAGTAGGAGTAGGAGTAGGAGTAGGGGTCGGAGTCGGAGTCGGAGTCGGAGTCGGAGTCGGTCGGAGTCGGAGTCGGAGTCGGAGTCGGAGTAGGAGTCGGAGTAGGAGTAGGAGTAGGAGTAGGAGTAGGAGTAGGAGTAGTAGTAGTAGTAGTAGTAGTAGTAGTAGTAGTAGTCCCGAGCAGTAGCAGTAGCAGATGTAGTGGTAGTGGCAGTAGTAGTAGTAGTAGTAGTAGTTGTTGTAGTAGTTGTAGTAATAGTAGTGGTAGTGGCAGTAGTAGTAGTAGTAGTAGTAGTAGTAGTAATAGTAGTCGTAGTAGTAGTAGTTGTTGTTGTTGTTGTTGTACTAGTAGTGGTAGCAGTAGTAGTAGTAGTAGTGGTGGTGGTGGCGGTGGTAGTAGCAACAGAAGCAGGAGTGGCAGTAGTAGTATTACGCCTACTACTACCACGCCTACTACTACTACTACTACTACTACTACTACTACAACTACAACTACTACAACAACAACAACTACTACTACTACTCTCTGATAGTTCGTTAAGACGTGCTCCGCCCAGGCAGGGACGTCCGCGTCGAGCTCCGGCTGCGCAAGTTCGCGGCAGTCCTCAGGAGAGATGGAGTATCTGCCTTCTTCTTGTGCGCATGTCTGTCCATCGTTTTGAAACTATTGCTGGACGCCGGGGCCGGTTCCCATGTTCCACATTCCCATCTGTACCACTTCACGTAATTAGAACCCTTGAAATCCGAAAGCATAGAATAGCTTACACAGACGAGTGATTCTCAACGTTCTAGCACAGAACGAGGTTTTTCAATCTCAGTGTGTTAGGCCTTTCGAATGCCGTTTTGCGCGGAACTTCACACTTGCCAGTGTTTCCAGTACTTAAAGCGTCATTTTGCACGACGTGCAAAACGAACAGACAAACCTTTCGCGGCGGCGCCAAGCGCTCAGGCCCAGCTTTGTGTCTGGGCTTCAGAACAAGCCTTTTGCTCGAAGCTCTGGAGGGCTGCCATAGTGCACGCCATTGATTTGTACTGGCGACCCTGCTTAGTTAAATGGGGTCCTCTGAAATGACTTGTCTTTGACCTGATGTTGGGGGCAGCTCTGCCTTCTGCTTGCTGATGGTCAATGTTCAAATTTAGTGGATGCGTGCCCGACAACAAGCAACTCTAAGTCGCAGCCTGCGAGGTCTCAGTTGAGGAGTCTGGTTTGCAGGCCTAAAGGGCGCAGGCCAAACTACTACACTCGGAATCACAAAGCTCTAGTTCGGTGAAGCTGCCAGGTTACAAGATACAAAAGACCGGGCCGAACCTTAAGGAGCCCCATGCCCCAGTGCAAAACCTGCCAGCTGCAATCTTCTAAGAAGTCCGTCTGAACCTTGGAGAGGCCTTGCCAAACCCAAAAAGCCGGGAAGACTCGCAACAGAATCTGCAGAACGCCAGGACAGACCAAGGCCACTTTGACGCCGCCGGCGGCCACGAGAGCCACATCCTGGACTGATAGTAGTAGTAGTAGTAGTAGTAGTAGTAGTAGAGCACCCAGGACTAGTACGTGTGACAATACTTTAATATAAGAGTCATAGTAATAGCAATCGTTATTCTGATACTAACAGTGGCCGCAAGTCGTCGGGGTCGCTCTCGTGCCACGTAGTACGAAGTAGTTGCAGGTAGCAGCACGTAGCCATTTAGCAAGTAGTACTCATTAGCAGCAAGTGGTAGCCAGTGGCAACAAATCGCAGTGGGTAAGTAGGTAGACGCATGTCGAAGCGATAGTCAGTAGCAAGTGGTTACTACTGTGGAGGTCGCACTTGATGAGATCGCATTTATCATGGTGGATGTGCTGTTTTGCCGTTCCGAAACCCCACATGGCAGCATCTCATATCACCAAACCCTAGACCGGCTCTAACCTTGCCATGTCGAACGTATGGTTCAGAATGCTGCAGTTTTGGAGATTGCAGCTTGGGGTTTCGGATTGTATTTGTTCTCTGTCTACGCTACTTCTATTCGCACTTCAGGCGGCACTGGTAGCAGAGACTCCTTTCCGAGCATCCCGGGACGGTATCTGAAGGCGCTGCAAACCCTCAGCTACATTCATTCAAGACTACCTTGCCAATCCGTCCAAACCCTAAACCCCAAATTGCAGTTCCCGCATTCCGCTAGCTGCTGCTAGCTAACTATGGAGCCAGTCTGAGTCGAAGGACCTGGTTCCTGCTGCACTTCGCCCAGCACCGGTCACCAGGCTTTCAAATTGATCTTTCAAAGCGCTCTGAACTGCAAGCAGCCTGATATCCATACAGAAGCACTTCCTGCAACCTTCTTAGAGCCATCAAGCCCTGCAATTACAACTCTACTATCTACGCCGTGAAGCTCTGAAGCATGAAGCGAGTGGGCACGACAATCAGTCTAGATTCGGGATTGGTACGGTATGCTTGGTCTAAGTTCTGAGCTCAATGTACAACCGTGAATTCGCAAATTGGTCTCTGTTGACTTTTCCCATGCTCCAGATGCCGTAGAAGCCTTGAGCTCCGTAATCACGTAGATCGGCGGCATGGGTTTCTGTCCATCGTTTATCTTAGTTTCGGACATTTTCGGGTGTTCCAGGGCCTCCACAGAACTGCGCTCGGCAGTGTTGGAATGTTGCACATTGAAACGAGTTTTGGGGTTGGGGTGTAGGTGTTAGGGTTCCTTTGAGGGCACTATATAGCATTTAGGTTTGGGGGCGTCTGATTTTAAGGGTTCCTTTTGAGGGAGGGCTCTTTAAGGGTTCTGAAGAAGAAAGACAGGTTTTGAGGCTTTAACAAATTCAGGGTTTTATGATAAGGGTTTTAGGATTTCGAAGGCGGCTCAGAAATCAAGCCTCCGGCCTCTTCTCCTGATCCCCTACGAAACTATGATTGACCATCAGCAGAGAGGACAAAGAAAACTAAGCAAAATCCTCCGAGCCAAAAATTAAAAGGGCATTATGGAGGACGGAGGACGGTTAAACACATGCCCAGCACTGAATAAGCCACCGGAAAACGCATCAAAGATGGTCACGAATTTAAAAAAACAGTGCGACATTAAACGTGGGTTTTGGCGCGCTAGCGTAAACAAGCCTGACCAGTGGACAACCGATGCTCTTGACTTGGAGTTGACAAACGGCAGAAAGTCCACGGTATCTGGTCAGGTCGAAATCATCTCCACCACTGCCGTCAGAGGTTGACGTGTCTATGGCGGGGTTTGATTGAAGCTGAAATCGATATCAGCTTCAACGGTACGCAGCTCTCTTTGTTTCAAGTGCGATGGCTGTGGACGGAATCTCGGCCTCCTGCAGGCGTTTCACACAGGATGTGTCTTGGAGGGGCGTCCCTCGTTGTGGTCTAACAAGACCCGTGAGTGTGGTTCAAACCCATTTCTGCACAAGCCCAGCAGCGTCTGCAAGCAGCAAGGCCTGACTTTGCTCGTTGGAAGTCTACGCCAATGTAGCCAACGAATCCGCAGATATCGATTCAGAACAGAACATGCTTTAGCCACTAGGATTGCCCCTGCCATTGCATGAAGCTTAATCCCTTCCCCCTAATATGAAAACGCGCCCCCTCCCCCGAATATAAAAACCAATTTCCGGGATTGTGTTTTAATAGGGTTTCCAGTTACTTGCGTGCTACGTGGTTCTTCTAAGCCCCTCCTTGCTCTATAAACTCGTTGTCATGGTCAGATCTTCATACTTGGACAATGTGCCTGCTGGCCTGCCGGCAAAGCTTTCAGTTTAGCGAGCTAGAAGCTGCCAACCTTTTGGAATGAATGCTGCGACGCCTAGGAGCGCAAAGTGCTTGACATGGTGTGCTGCCCACACCTGCTTGTACATAGCTTGGATTGCACCCACCAGTGCTCTGCACATGTGCTCCGGACGCGACATGTCATGTAAATCAAGGAATGACTGACAGTTTAATCGTGCCTCCCCGTGCACGACCACCGGCAAAGCATTCGACAGCGGAAGCGACGAGACAGTGTATTGCAGTATTGTTTTGCTCATGTATTTGAATCCCGTCGCGATTCTGCAAGGTTGGCCACAGCAGGGCACCGACATCTAGTTTGAACTCGACCCCCTCCTCAACCTGAGCATGCAATGTAGAGAGCCGGTGCAAGTAGATAGTAATGTCATTTCAGGAGAAGGTGAGCTGCTAGAGCAGTGGACTTCTCGAATGTGCACCCTCTGCGCAAAGGCGAGTTTCGAGCCTGCGAGCGTTCATGGCGGTAGTGGCGCTTGTTTTTGGTCGTGGCTGTGGGACCTTTGTTTCAAACAAATTTGAGACCTCCAGGAGACCCCAAAGAAGAGTCACGGACTTGTTCACTGCTCCGCTCGTTTCGTGCCCAAGATATGATGGTAGCTGGTGGAAGATGAGGCACATCGTTTTCAGCCTCATCCAACTCAAAACGCAACCTCCCTGCAAAAACTCAGATGCGCTGCTCCTGCGGTCGAGAGCGCACTTTTTTCGTGTGGCTGTGCCAGCAAACCCGGTTGGTCTTTGTTGACATTTGGAATGGCGTTCTGTCCGTCGAGGTCATAACTAATTCATACCGGTAGCAAGATACACATCCGCTTGACGACTCAGCGGAGCATGCGCTTGAACAAAGCAAAGGGGGTGCTAATTCAGAGGAGCATGGACCCTGTGGCCCAGCGGGCCAAAATCAAGTTCTCTTGTGGCAGTAAGCAGCAGGACTGTTTTAACATGTTTCCGATAAAGAAGGATAAGTCGGAAAGCTGCCCCGCTTCTGGTGGACCCACGTCCTGGACCGTAGAGCCGTAGACGCTACCAGGCTTCCAGAGTCAGAGACGTAAGCCGGCAAACCCAGGCACGACCCGCACCAGACCACCTGCGATATTTCAGGAAACTGCCAGGGGAGAGAGAGCGAGAGAGAGAGAGAAAGAGAGCCACATCTGTAGATGCTTGGCTTGTGAGCACACATACCGTGTTTTGGATATCGGCAAAGAAAAGGAAGCTGCTGAGCGTTGCCAGGCCAGTGGTCTTGCGCCCTCGAGGAATTTCGACGATTGGCAGAGGCCACGAAGTGCATTTTCTGGCAAATGGCCTTTGTCTTCACTCTGCGCTACTGCTGTGTTTTGCTTGGCCCCCTCCGCCCTCAGAGCTCAAACTTCAGCCATCCCATGCTAGGGTCCGACACTGAACTAAAATCCATGTCTGCGATGCCTCGAGCGAGCCGCACAATTGGCTTCATCTGTGCACTTGCGGCCACTTCAGTGGCTGTTGGAGGCAGGGCGTATTGACTTCAGGGATAGTTTACCCTGAAGCCTAAGATTTTGGGGACGGACGCATTCTTCATGGAAATGGGTTTAGGTTAGTATCTAGGCACGTGGGCCGGAGCAATTGAGAATGGGGGAGTTAGCTATTGAGCACTTTCGCCGGAACAGGTCCATTCTGGCTGTCTGAAATGTACAGAGTTACAGATCCTTCAAGGACCACATCCCCTAGAAAATCTGTCTGTTACTAGTATCAGGGTCACTCTGAACACTCAAAACTTAAAGCACGGGTCGGAGAGGTTCGTTTAGCTCGGAGATCCTTATTACGAAACCGGGCCTTGACTGGAGTCAAGATCCTCCACCACAGGTGTTGTTACCCGCCAAGAACTGGATGACCAGTGCGCCCTTCAACTCAGCACGACGGCTTCTCGGAGAACTGCAAGTGCGCTTTCACGAACTAGAGATAGGCTTAAAGATGGCGCTTCCAAAGCTAATGCAAAACAGAAACCTGACATGCTGGCAGAGCACGACCTGCCAAGGCACCGCTGCGAGTTGCAATCTTCATGACCACGCATTGGAGCAACCTGAAGTGCAGTTTAGGTCAGTTTCATTTTGACTTCCGGGGTGCGTGACGACCCACGACGGTCCTTACTGAGATTAGCAGAGGTACGATGCACCAGCAGTTCATGCCTTGCTGGGAAACTGCACGACAACAGCTCACCCTCGTCCGAAATGCGGACCTCATTTTGTATACGAGCGGGAATGTCGGCAGCAAGGACCTCGAGCAACTTCACTTCACCAACTTCATTGTCAAGCACTATAAGAAAGCAAAGTATGAAGAGGGTGCCATTCAAGCCATGGTTGATGCGTTTGGGTCCAAGGGGCATCAAGAGAAATGGTTCGACAGATATGATTGGGTTGTGAGGCTCAATCCGGACGTTTTGATCATGGATGACAACTGGCTGCTGGAGACAATGGGGAATTCGTCTGTCGATGCCATCTTTGTAAACTGCAACGGCAAAATCAACACGGACTTTTTCGTTGTCCGCCCACAGGTCATTCAAACCAATTTAGCGGATACGTGCACATCCGGCTCCGGGGACCCGAACGCCGAGACGCATCTCACTTGCGTTGTGTCAAACATCATCTCGTCGGGTCGCTACGTTTGGGCGACTCGGAAGATCTCAGAAGCATCCTTGTTACATGTTTCAGTTGAGGTCTATGAAGTGTGCCGGACAGTAAACAGCCCAATCTTGACACGCTGTGACACGTTCAGACTATGTCAACTGCAGACAGTGGTTAAGAGCTTGAATGTTAAGATGTATGCCCCGAGCTTGCAATTCATTGCAGAGATGGTTGCATAAGGAGCTAGACCTCGTTTCGAGAGTCTGAATCGGACAGGTCAAAGGCGCGCAGAACATTGGTGGATGTCGCGTGGTGGGAGCCGAATCGCCAGTTGTACATGAGCATGGCTTTCGGAAGTGCTGCCCAAACTATCTCTCAGCGCAGGCTGGGGTCAAGGTTCCAGGTTCTGAATTGGGAGGCGGGAGGCTGGGAGTGTCAAGGTGTCAGTGCAAGGTTCCTGGGGTTTAGGGTGCTTGAGGCGCTGTGCATTATGAAAGCCGCGAGTCCTGAGATTGTGCAAAACTTCTCAGTGTGGCATGCCATTACAACCACGTCCAGCACCACAACAATGCCGTCATAATTAGTGCACAATTCCCTGAGCTTCCAAGGCCAATTGCTCGAGAGTTCCGGTCAAGCACAGCGACAAGGACCTGCTCCAACTCAGCTCCAGGGTTCAGGTTGGAGTTAAAATCTGACTCAACCCTGAACACACTTCCCTCAGGGATCGATTGCACTGCATGCTCATCTTAGCTACCTCAGCAGCTGATGTGGGAGTTGAGCTCACGGAATGGCTTTGGCTGGCTGACGGCTGGACACGTGCAATTGTAGCTGCTGCATCAAAGAGGGCTTGTGCAAACGCTGATGCGATGACGAATGCCACGCTGTGTACCCGAGTTCCCATGACCTGGCTTCGATATCGTGTCAACATTACGGTGGTTGTTCGGACCGCTGAATCCGAACATTCGCTATGCAGTGTGACAGGACAGCTTGGGAAATGTAAGTCGAGTAGTCCTTGCACCTCGTGTTCAAGCTTTGCATCAGATACTTACCTGTTTTTGCAGCTTTTGGCTTCCACGCTTGTCCGCCGCGCTTACACATGTTAATTCCGAAGTGCTGGCGATTTGCAAATAATGTTCAAATGCAAAAGAAGACCAACATGCACTTCCATTTAAATCTTGACCTCGACGAAGACACTGGAGAGGCATAGCGCCCAGTGACAACTTGACAGCTCTGAGAGGGCCGGCTGCCTCGGACGCCGAGGAGTGCACCTCAGGTTGCTTCGGTTCTTGTTCTGCAGGTTCTACATGTAATTTTGTTGAGCTGGTTGGTGGTTCACTGGACGCATACTGCAGATGCCCCGCATGTTTGTTTGTGTGTATAATTGATGCTGAACCCGACACTCCGAGCATCGCGAATATGTCCAAGAGCCGTCCACGCAACCCTTGATCGGTGCAGCTCAGTGGCTCAGCAGCACCGGGAGAGGAGTGTAAAGTACCATTGCGATGAGAAGATCAGAGGCTCAGCCAGAAGTTGCCCCAAGTTTTGGTATAGCTGTATAGCAACGCACCCTTCTGCACAACATGTACGAACTGACAGTTGTAAGCTAGGAATCAGAACAAGTCAATACGTCACGTCCGTGCATCTGTCTGTCTGCTGCCCATACACTTCTTGCGTGTTTATGCAGAGAGAGAGAGGTCCAACGACAGCGAGAGACAGGCAGAGAGAGAGAGAGAGGATCAAGCACCTGAACACTACCAGTTGTCCACGTACCTTCCTTCCTTCCTTGATTCCTTCCTTCCTTTTTCCGTCCTTTCTATTTAGGTATGTGTACATATAGTCTGTCATATGGTTAATATAGTCGTAATCTGAATCTGTTTAATCGATCATATAGTCAGAACTGCATCTTTGCATGTATGTGCTGGAATATTGTTAACGCTTTTCGTATACATGTATATGTATATGCATGGGTTGCTCGTGTTCCAACGAACAATGGACAGATTTTGTTTTACACATGCGCAAAAATTTGTGCCCCTACGCAGCCAACTTCTGCTCGCAGACACCTTGTTGTACATCTTGTGACTTTGTATTCCGCTCTAAGCTGCAGTAGCCAAGCCGAGCTGGGTTCTTCGAATGTTCCAAGGAGTTGTTCTGGGTATATGTACTTGGTCTAGTGACAGTACCACGGGCCGGGGAATGATTGTGCACCGGGGACTGGGTTGAGGGTTCGAGGGTTGGTTCTTGATTCGGACTGTCGCTTCGAGTCAGCAAAAATGGTTCAAAATCCTCAGTGTAAATAACAGCAACACTCCCATGCCCCTTAACCCAGAGATCCAGGAGAGCCGTGAAAGTTTTAGTTGCCACCTCGTTGGTACCGCGGCTGCAAGTTTGCAGGCCTTTGTTGCTTCATGAATGCCGCCTGGCATTGGCAAAGGAGAGGCAGTCTCAACTAAAAGCCTTAGCCGTCGAATGAGAGGTTTGACTGAAACTAAGCTGTCCAGGCTTGGAAGTGCCGCCTTGCTACAGGTGCTGCGATATACGTACTAGGTGACACAGACGAAAAAGTATCGTAGACACATCCACGGCTGCAACGCAGAAGGATCTCAACGCATTTCGACACAAGCCCAGTTCGTCCTCAAACCGAGCTTGCTGTTGCATGACCACTGCTAGTCGCACAAAAGCTAATCTTACAACCCCCTCCAACCGCTACAAGCCAAACCTGGCAAATCGCGGGACTTCAACCACCCTGACTCCCAAAGCCCGATCCGTCGAGCTGAAGCATCCAAATTCCCAAGATCTGAGAGTTGAGTTCCTTGTTCCGAAATGTTGGATCTCAGTGTTCAGGGCTGAAGAACGAAGCTTCAGACTTGAAGCCTCAAAGCTCCAGACCTTCAAAGATCCTTCTACCCAATCCCTTTCAGCACCCTGCGAGCATTGAGGGTTGCAACCCAACGGCTCGGTCAGGGTCCCAAACTATGAGGCACCTTGAACACGCCAAGCGTATCTAAAGCAGGCACCACCCTCTCGACTGATGGGGCGGCGGAGAACAGAAATGTCAATAGTTATGAGTCTCAGCCTCTTGGTCTGCGCAGACTGTAGGGGTTTGGGGATTAAGTCTGAGGCAAGGGGCATCGCGCATCACTGCTTGGACCAAGAAGTTGAGACGTCTGGCTTATCTCCCATTGAGTAGCGCCGCTTAATGGCAGAGGCTCTTGACAGGTCGGCACCTGTACAGACCGCCTCGATGAGAACACAGTCCCCAGTCATCAAAAATGTCGCTGCAGTTCTAGCCGTTCAAGACAATGTCAACCACGACGGCCTATGTTCGCCGCACGGACACCGGCGCGCCGTTTAATCATCCGTTAATGATCTGTAGCCAATGCAGGCTGCCTGCATGTATTTCCGTTTGTTGTTGGTGGTGGTGGTGTTGTTGTTGGTGGTGGTGGTGCTGTAGCTGCAGCTGGTGCTGTTGCTGGCGCTGTTGATGTTGATGTTGTTTCTGTTGTTGTGGCTTGCCCCCTTCGATTGGTGCCCCTTCAGTCCATGCTTGTTCTCGCTTTGCCGTTCTCGTTTTTGCGCTTACACTAGTTGTTCTTGGCTGTTAGCGTTTGTTTGTGCTTTTAAGGTGGCCTTTGCTTCGCGTGCGTTGCATTTCACTGTTTCCTGTGGCTCCCAGGTTAATGTTGGAAAAGTAATGTTGTGTGTATTGTTTTTCTTCGTAGCAAGTATAGTGGCCAAATCAGCAGAAAAACCAGGCTCGTGCTTGTAACCGTTTCAGTATGATATTGGCAGCGAAAATCCGCAGGATGTCATGTATGCATGCATGCATGTATGTATGTGTGCAGGCATGCACGAATGTTGTTATGTATGTACGCCTGTACGCATGTGTGTTTGCTTGTTTGTCGGTACGCATGTATGTCTTTATGCACGTATGTCTTTAGATATGTATGTATGCACGTATATATAATAAAATATATATGTATGTATGCACGTATATAATATATGTATGTAAATAGTTACTGTAACAAGCATTTCTGCATGTTAAGAATGTTTGTAAGCAGGTATATGATTTGCATGCATATGTGTATATATGCATGTATGACCATGTGTATGTATGCATGTGTCAGTTTATTTATGTATATATATATATTGATTTATTTAGTATTTATTTATCTATTTAGTTACTCATGCATATATACTTGTCTTCATGTATGTATGTATGTATGTATGTATGTATGTGTGTGTTTGTGTAAGTATGTAGCCATGCATCGATGTGTGCATGTATGTTGTTATGTATACATGTGTGTCTTTATGCATGCATGCACGTATGTAAGCACGTGTGTATGCATGTATGTATGCAGGTGTGTAAGCAATTTTTGTTTTTGTTATGTTTGCATGTTCACATTATATTGTTAATTAAATATCATACATATGTACAAAAATATATCATACAATTATGCAAAGACGTACATAAGCACACGTGTAGCAGAAAGAACGACAGATATTTATGTGCAACTATGCTATTTGTATGCGCACACACACACACATATATATATATATATATTTATATGTGTGTATGCACACTTAAATAGATACTTTCAAACTTACACACATCTAAGCATCCCTTCCTTGTTGTTTTTTGCTTCCTCTCGTCTTTCCTTCCTTCTTTGACTCCTGCTTTACGTCTTTCCTACCTTTTGCCTTCCTTCCTATCTGCATATATGATGCCGGGCCTGAGCCCCCCGTCCCCTCCGCTCCCCACTCCATGGTATCCCACCCCTCCGCCCTCCCTGGGTGCGGTGCCTGCGGTCTTGCTTGGGCTCCTGGTCTCTCCCCTGTGGGGTGGTGCCTGTGGTGTTCGCCATTTGTTAGGGCGGGCAGGAACACCGGCCCACTTTCCAAGCTTATGCCTAAGTGTTGGCTCTGCTCCAGCATGCCAGCAAGCAGAAGCTGCAATATTGCTGTTTCGTCGCATGTTGTGCATGTTGTACACAGGTATTCTTACAGCTATTTGTCAGTGGTTGCATTGCCATCCTTATTGCGATTGTTTCTGCACTAGAAGTAGCGGTTTCCCCTTTTTCCGTTGTCGACGGTGCCTCTGTCGCCGTGGTATAGCCGTCGCTCAGGTGCACTCGCTGAGCATTGCATTGACACCCGGCGCCTGCTCCCCCCCGTGTTTGGGCGGTCACAGAAGCAATTAAAGACAATCATGCAAAGTTGCCCTGCATGTCAAATGCCGAAAGTCAGGGGAACGTGCTCCAACAAAAACCAATCCCAGCGACTCTCGGCGGTGTGAAAACGCGATGTCAATGTCGATCCCACCCTCCGAACACGAGGAGTGTCACCAGGATCGCGGCCCCAACCAACTCGATCCCTGAGACTGGTGCCGCAGACAGCCCTGGGAAGGGCCAAGGGGGGGAATACAGGGGGGGTAGCAGCCGGGGACCCGAGACATATATACATTCATACTTACTTACATAGTCGTACATGAATTATTATGTCAACGCAATTAAGCAGTGAAAAGGACACGTATACAGAACCGAGAACCATTCTAGGAGTACCCACGGGAGCACGCCAGAATGAGCACGACATTGGAAACGCAAAGCGTGGGTCGCAGCCACAGTGTGCAGGGCGCTGATTTCGGGAGGCGAAAAATTCCCGGCATTCCGCCAAGATACCCCAGAAGATCAGCTACTGGTGTATTGAGGACCACGCCCGGAATGGTTCCCCGTGGTCTGCAGAAAGATTGGCCAAGGTCCTTAACCAGGCCCGGGCCCTCCAGCCCGTAGACCCGCAAAAGCCCGTAGGGCCCGTAGAGCCCGTAGGGCCCGCAGGGCCCGTAGAGTCCGAGGACCCACAGGCCAGCCCGTAAAGGCCCGCACGGCCCGCAAAGCCCACGGGGCCCGTAGAGCTTAGAGGCTTTGTGTGGCTGTTTGGTTTAAACCGGACTGTCAAGACGCAGTGCAGAGAGCCAGACGCCTCAAGCTTTGAAATGCTGTGTGGTCCTGTCATCCGAAAGCTTCACGCCCACAGCCTACCCCTCCGGATGGATCTAAATTGTGTGCTAGCTTGGCCCGTCGCTGGGTTCCTTCAAGATGAAATGAACCCTAAAAGGGTTTAAGGTTCATATATAGTACAAGGGTATAGGGTCCCTAGTTTTAAGGGTCTTTTGGTCCTTAAGGTGAGGCCATTCATTGCCATGCAGTGCGTTTCTTACCCTGGCGTATGCAGCTCATGTGGCAAAGGTCTGAGCAGGAAAGAGGTCGTAGATGCCGTTGTGTTGGACGTCACTGGTTGGCGCGCAGTTCAGCACGAGATCCGACGTTGCCGGAAGTTCGGATGCCCGCTGAACTATGCATCTGTGGCTCACAACTTTGTGTGCACTGAGAAGCAATATGTCTTCTCGTGGGAGGAGGAGGAGGAGAACATGGACTTCTTTTTCCTGACCGTTTCTTTCGGCATGACGATAAGCTGGCTGCGGCAGTTCAGCCGCCGTTTGATTTACCACCGGGCTTCGTTTGCCGGAGAGGCCCAAATTCACCTGTTAGAAGCGATTGGCTTGGGCAAGAAGGACATCGTGCCAGCGAAGGCGAAGGCGAAACTGCTTCGTGCGTGGATGCTGTGGCGCTTGGTGACGTGGCAATCGTTTTAGTTCAACTTTGGGAGACATGACGTTTAGAAAATCTTCAGGCTTGGGGAGCGTAGTCTTCCTCATTGACGTACCTGACTCAGAGCTCATGCATACGAAGCTCACAAGCAACATGGTTACGCTGCGCTGTCGCTGCATCTGAACCTCTAAAGCAGACACAAGGGGGGGCTTTATGAGGGAGGAGGACGAGCCTGGTCTTCTAGCTTCAGTCTTAATTGTAGCTTCAAGAAAATGCGAGCCCGGAGCTCTCATTCTCGACTCAGCCACGAACCTGACAGCATTGCATGTGTCGATATTGAGGAAGATCAAGATGATCAAGATGATGATGATGATGAGGATGTCGATGATGAGGGTGTGAGGGTGATGCTGATGGAGTTGATGATGATCTTGTTTCTTTGGGCCTGTCTTCTACAGGGAGGGTTGATGGTGAGACAACCCGGAGACAGGCCCAAAGGAATCGGATCACCATAGTTGGGTGTTGTTTGTGATTATGAGGATGACGAAGATGAAGGTGATGATGATGACGATGACGATGGTGATGATGATGATCTTGTTTCTTTGGGCCTGTCTTCTACAGGGAGGGTTGATGGTGAGACAACCCGGAGACAGGCCCAAAGGAATCGGATCACCATAGTTGGGTGTTGTTTGTGAGTATGAGCATGACGAGGATGAAGGTGATGATGATGGTGATGTTGATGTTTACACCCCAACCGACTTGAGATGTCTTTTGAAACGAAGACCCGAACCTCCAAAACAAAAAACACTCAGAAGCTGCTGCGGGGTACTTTACGGGACTCGATTGAAGCACTGCAACATAATTCTAAGCACGACGCTGTGATCCAAGACCCCGTGAACCTTAAACCCCAAGCCGCTTTGTTGAAATCAAAATCTGAGCCGAAGCCTCGCGTGACCCTAGACCTGCATGCCAGAGCGCACGCCACAGAGCCGAGGAAGCCAAGAGTTAGGCTTAGTTTTGCGAATGCTGAAGCCGAGCATGCAAGGTTATCCGATGGAGGGAGCACGCTGCAGCAAGCGAGGGCCGAGTCGAAGCGCGTGTAGACCTGGCGAAGTCGTTGCCCGCCCTCTTGGCCGAGGCGTGGTCGTGGTACCCTGCGCACATGCTGAAGCATAGAGTGGACCATGCCCGCGGCAAGCAGCTGGACATGAGCACCGTCGTGATGGACGGGAATGCAAAGCTGGCAGGGCGGGTGTGTGGACGCCCAGCTGCAGAAATCATAGAAAACGAAGCCTTGAACATGTTCACGGTGACATGCTGTAGTGCCGAGCCACAGTTCAAGAAGCGGCGATGCGCGAAGCACGATACCAGCCATGCGCCAGTCGATCGGTTTCCCGCGCAGAGCGAAGTCATCACAGCCCACCGTCGTGTTCGAAGAGCAGGCCAAGGTGAGCCGTACGATGTGTTCCTGAAGCCAAAGGATGCCCCAGAACTCGGAGGCCGCTGGATCAATGCGTCCATGGTGACTGTCACGCAAATCCACGAGTACTGGCGAGGTTTGGAAGCTTCTGGATTCGTGCCAGAGAAGTCGGCAGCGGAGGATCTGGCGGCAAGCAGCTGCCGCACCCACAAGGAGATGCAGAATGCCACCAAGGCACAGAAAGCCCAAGTGAAATTTGGCAGCATATGGGGTGGCAGCCTTGCAATTCCGAATGCTAATAGCGATTATGAGGGTTGAAGTAGCGGGGTAGCGGATTAAGGGTTGTGTGGTGTAGCCTGGGAAGTCTACTTAGTACAGTGTTTACCGTAAGCTACTGAGGAAGGCTGGTCGCCGCTGCGGTTTCCTGTTTGCGACGACGCCATGCGGGCATATTTTGCATGTAAAGCCCTACGTCGGTGCAGAGTCGCTTTCACAGAGGTACTTCTTCATTGGTGAGCTAGTGCAGGCTGTAGATGACATCCGCATTCTTATTCATGACGATAGCTGTCACGTCCGGCGATATGCGGAGAAGCATGGGGACAGGACCGAGCTTGCAGTGCGGCTGAGACATCCAAACATTCGGTACATTGTGGACCGGCTTCACATCAAGGGCCACACGGATGAGTGGTGTCTCCGGGAATGTCACCTGGACGCCGAGCACAACAAGCCACTTGTGGAGAATGTGAACACTTCGGCAGCAGAGCGCTTGAATTCCTTGATGTCGAGACATCCACATGTGGTTCGCTGCATCCGGTCTGGTCTCATGTATAAGAGATCCGTCTAGGGCCGGGGGGAGTGACGGGAAAATCGGTTCAGGGCGTTATTCACTTGGGTTCCAAACCCTTTGATTTTTAGATGATTCGCTATAGCAAGGTTCAGCCGAAANAATGAAAATAATGAAAAGCATCCCCAAAGAACGACTGTTTTTGGTTTTTCATTTTTCATACAACTTAAGCTGAATGCTCACACCGGCTCACCTCAACCGAAATCGGAAACTCCAAACCGGCCAAAACCCCAAACTTTGCTCGAAACGAAACCCGACCCCAAACTTTGCTTGCTTCTTTTTTGAAAGAATTTAGATAGCTCATAGCCGCTATAGCCTCAACCAACACGATCTAAGACAGANAAACCCGACCCCAAACTTTGCTTGCTTCTTTTTTGAAAGAATTTAGATAGCTCATAGCCGCTATAGCCTCAACCAACACGATCTAAGACAGACAGGCTATCAAACAGAATATGACTCTGTTTTCGGGTCGAGCTTGGCGGCAGCAGCCTGCACTGACCTTGAAGACTTGAAGACTGAAGATGTGGATGCGGTCGAAGTTGTATGAAACATAAAGCAATCCTTCGGAAGCATTTCGTNAAGACTGAAGATGTGGATGCGGTCGAAGTTGTATGAAACATAAAGCAATCCTTCGGAAGCATTTCGTTGTCCTGAAGTCTGTAACATCCCTAAAGTTTAAAGTCCTATGCTGAAGTGCTGCTGCTATGGCTGAGCCGTTGATATTTAGGATTCCAGATCCTGCAGACGAAGAGCTCCAGCTCAGGGAGCGAGAATCGGATGCAGAAGCCGCAGAAACAGAAGCTGAGGAAGCTCATGTGNTGTCTGCAGGCGGCCAGCGTATGAGGCAACACAGGGCCAAGATTCGAGCGCATCGAATTGCAGAGCTCCTTTTTTTGTTTGTCAAGACCAGCGACAACAAATCAGTCTCTCTCGGAACATCTGTTTTGTGTTGTTGAGCTTGCGCAAGGCTGTGTAAAGCAGTCGGGTGCCAATCAGCAAGATGCTTGGCGAGCTCGTAAGCTAAAGCTTCGTGATCGAGAGAAGCACGCTCAGCAGATGACTGTCAAAGACAGTGATAGTGAGAGTGTGCTGCGAAAGTGCTGTTTTAA
>BGNK01000617.1:36911-51860 GCA_003297005.1 Symbiodinium sp. clade A Y106
AGGGGCAGGGGGGGGGTGGAAAATGGACGCAAAAAACGGGGGGTTAAAAACCTTTTGGATTACAAGAAGATCAGGTGAAGACGCCTGGGCCTCTGGCCTCGGCGGATTCTCTTTTTTTATTATTTCTCAATTTGCTTTGATTTATCTTTATCTGTTCTTCTTTGCTCGTCACTGGCCGTCGCTGCCTATTTCTATGCCTATCTCTACTTATCTCTTGCTATTTCTATCTATCTCGATTTATTTATCTATCTATCTGTTTGTCTGCCTGGCTCTGCTTGTTTGTCTGCCTATCTATCTGTCTGGTTGTTTGTCTATCTGGCTGCCTATCTATTTATATCTAGTCGCCTGTTTGCCTACCAATCTGCTCATCTATCTATCTACCACTTGCCTATCTATTTCTCTGCCTGCCTATTTATCTGTTTGCCTGTCTGTCTGGCTAGCTATCTATCTATCTAGTTTTATCTTCTTCTATATCTTTCTTCTTCTCACCCTCCATTTATCTCTCTATCTTCTCTTGCTTTCTATTTCTCTATCTCTTTTTTTTAATCTTTCTCTTATTCTCTTTCTCTCTCTTTTTATTCTCTTCTGAATTAATTTTTTATCTTATTTTTCCATTCTATCTTATCTCTTTTCATTCTCTCTCTCTTTCTCTATATTTTAGAATTATTTTTATTTTGATCTTTATTTTTATCTTTATCTCTTTCTTTCTCATTTCTCCTTCATCTTTATATATCTTTCTTTCTTCCTTTCTCTTTCTCTCTCTTTCTTTTTTTTATCTCTTTTTATTTATATATATCTCTCTACCTCTCTCTTTTTCTTTCCATCTAAATTAATTTGATCCTCTCTTTTTTTCTCCATTTTATTTTCTGAAACCAAACAAACTTTTAAATCTTTATTTTTTTAAAATATTTTTTTTCATTTCATTTCTTTCTGATCTCTTTATATAATTCTGATCTTGCTATCTCTCTATATCATTGCATCATTCTTATTCTATTAAATTTCTATATCTTCATTTTCTTTTTATATTCATTTTTATAGATTCGTTTTTTTAGATTTAGAAAAATTATCATTGAAATTATGAATATTCTTATATGAATTATTTTCATTTCGAATGGGGAGAAATTTTATAAAGATTTCTTGAATTCTAAATAAAAGAGAAAGATTTCAAATTTATCATCTTATTTCTTCTTATTCTCTTGAATTTATCAGAAATATTTAGCGAATATTTTATGAATATGAGACGCCTTAATATCGAGAGATGATTTTATATATCAATCTTAATCTTATAACAGAAAAATATTAAATTAAAATATCTTTGAACAATAGAAATATTATCAGAATCTTATTAGAATTTATCTTCCTATCGATTTTTATTTTTCCTCCGATTCATAAAGAGATTAATAATATATTATATGCATAATATATATAGTCAAAACTAAATTATAAAAACAAGAACATCTATCATCTAAGAATCGAAAATATAAGGTATATAGAAATAGAATAGATCAGAATTTAAATTTTTATTCGATCTAATAATAAAATAGAAATTAATATTAAAAAAAAAAATTCCTCTATCATTATATCCATTCATATATAAATATATATTGAACAATATATCTATATCAATTCAAATTAGAATTGAAATATTAAAATACAATATTTTTAGCCGAGATATCAACAATATATCGATGATATACTAAATTAAATGTACATATTTATCATCAATATCCGAATATAGATGATATAAGATATATATATTTTTTTTCCAATAAATTATATATCAAATTTATTATTCCTTATAATAATCAAATATTTCATTCTCATAAGATATTTGAGCGATTTCACTGATTCCAATAATAAGAGGCGATTCAAAATACAGACAATTAATTATACACGCTTGAGAAAATTTAATATTTACTTATATAATTCTTCTTTAAACGCTTTTCAAAATGCTAGAACCAATAAGCTCTTTACCCCACCTATCAAATCCGACCCCAACCCTTAAAACGAATACGATGAATACATCCGATGATAGATCACTTATATTCTCCAAATATAAAGATATCCGAGAATAAAGATATAAAAACGCTAAGACCGACTGAAAAAAGAGACTGGATTTCGTTCAGAATATAAGGATCTCAACAATTAGAAAAAGGTTTTGAAAAATAAATTATGATGTAAAGATAAATAATGATAGGTTTTCAAACTTTTATAATCCGGATTGGGGGTGGTATAAATTTCTCAACTCTCTTCTCTTCTTTCCTCTCCCCTCTCCTCTTTTTACCCTCTGCCCTCTCTTCTCTCCGCCCTCTCTCTTCGCCTCCTCCTCCCCCCTCTCTTCCCCATTGCCCCCAAATATACGACCTAATAACTTACCCTTGCGCGGACAATAACCTACTTTTATTACTACATAAAGAGAACTATATATCTTGAACCACTTGACAGACACATATAGACAACAGAATATATGCATACTAGAGT
This sequence comes from Symbiodinium sp. clade A Y106, assembly GCA_003297005.1. NCBI lineage: Eukaryota > Dinophyceae > Suessiales > Symbiodiniaceae > Symbiodinium > Symbiodinium sp. clade A. The sequence goes on from BGNK01000617.1 coordinate 39,393, forward strand.
TACTAGAGTATACCGCCATGCCATTACTATAATTATCTAGCATACCACCTAAGAGCGTATAAGATTTAGGTTTCACCCCTCCCCCTCCTCCCTCTCCCCCCCCTTGAGTCACCCCTCTCTCCCTCTCTCTCTCTTCTCTCTCTCCCTCTCTTCCTTCCTTCCTTCTGCTGGGGACGAGTCAGCGCAGGCTGACCCGGGCCAAGGCCCCCCCCTTCCCCCCCATAACGGTGGAAGAGGCTTTCGGGTCTTCTAGGGACGGGTTTGCGTCCGTTAGTCGGTACAGTTGGGGTGTGCGCCTGTCAGTCAACCCCCGACCCTGTACTCTATCGCGCATCCCGGCTTCATCGCCGCGCCCTCTAAGGCAAAGTCCTAAGTTCCTCGACAAGCGCATTCCTCCCAGTGGAACCTATAGACTGGGCAAGTTTCCCCCTCTTCGGTCACTACAATCAACAAATCGAGTACGATACAATATAAGATCACAAGACCAATACGATACAAGCGGGGTTGGTGCGGGCGGTTCTCCACCCATCTATTAGAAGCAACAAGAAATCTGAATTCTCCCTCTCTCTCTCCCTGGTTTGGCTGGGATCCCAAAGAATTGCGCGGTTTGGCGCGCGGCCGGGGTAACACTACCATCGTCGCAGAAACGAAAGACTAGCTACGCAAGCTTTCGTGATGAAACAACCACGATCCCAAATACGACACCAAATACGAACCCAAACATGAACCAAACACGACCGAGTACGAACCAAACACGAACCGGACACGAACCAGACACGAACCCGGACCCGAATACAAACACAACCAGACGCGAACCCAAACACGAACCCAGACACGAACCGGACATGCACCGCACACGAACCCGCCACGAACCCCAGACGCTAGCCAGACACGCACCGGACACGAACCCAGACACGAACCCGGACACGAACCGGAAACGAACCCGGACACGAACCCGGTCGCGAACCAGACGCGAACCCGGACACTAACCCAGACACGAGCCCAGACACGAACCGGACACTAACTCGGACACTAACCGGACAGGAACCGGACAGGAACCGGACAGGAACCGGACACGAACCCGGACACGAACCCAACAGGAATAGCGATTGAACTGCTTCGCAACTTCCAGGCATGGTCTCCATATTCCTATGCGGAGCTCGTATAGGTATTTATAGGTGCATCGGCTTTGTAATTCAATCGCTGATTAAAGGGATTTCCGGACGCTCGATTAGGATAGCAGGGTCCGGCCGGCGGCTGTCACGTAAAGAGTCCGTTACAACGCCTGCAAGATATCTGCAGAATTTTGTTATATCATCCTAAAATCTGCAAAATTTGTTGCTGCGAGAATGTCCCCCTAAAGCTACCAAAATTTAGAAGATTTTAATACCGCGAGATTCCCCCAAAATACCAAAATCTTCGGGATTTTAATGCCGGGAGAGACGCGCTCGCGACACTAAAATTTCCAGGAATTTAGTCACGCGAGACAACCATACAAGAGGCTTTCACGAAGAAACACGGAAAAAGACCAAGTTACAGGGGGGGCAGGGGTGCGCACAGAATCACGGACGCAAGCAGCACGACACCGTTTTATTAGAGAATGTATATCAATATCATTATCGTGCCGATATCATCATATCAACCTAGTGGATACAGCTAAGTATGATGTATATTATCGAGTCAATTCTGAACTATCATTCCAATCAATGTTATGTAATACAATCAGAAAAGAGAATTTCATATTCTTACCATTTCCCCGATAGTTTACGAACGAATTCCATGTATTGCTCCAAGATTCGAGAATTTCGATGTCAATACTGTGCAATCTAACCTACTTTTTCATTTAAATTCCAACGCTCTCACAACTTCCAAAACCAGTTCCATAAACACATATTTTCTTCAGATGAACTTGCTTCATCAAGCAATTTGCTGCAGAAACATTTCAAAGTTAGATCTGTATATATATATATATATGTTTAATCTTCGATACATTTACAGAAGTTCCATTGGGAAGGATGACTAGATCAACCATACTTGCTTGTCTTTACTGAGTTTTCATACCATCGTCTACTTGTCATGAAGTAGCCTGTCACCGTCTGATTTTAGTCGCACAATAAAGAACAATGCCCCTGAGCATGCGTCGCGCGAGCCTCAACAAGCCTGCCACAGCTGACCCTGCCTTACACACATGCACCCATCCACCCCAAGACACAAATGGCCTTCCCAAGCCCCTCCTACATGCCCGCAGACATAAGAAACGTCATGCGGATGGCCGGAACCACTGACAAGAACAGACATACAGACGCACGGAAGTAGACATGAACAAAGACTGACAAAGACGAATTAGCAAACAGACCGACGATGACCGATCGATTTATGGACTGACGAACAGACACAGTCACAGAGACATGCGGATGGACAGCACGAAACTGCAACAAACGGACAGAAAGATAAACGGCCAGAGAGACAAACGAATGTGGGAAAGGATATAGGCAGCCGGAGCAACACATGGACGAACGGATAGACAGTTAGATGGAGGCGGCAGACGGACAGACAAACAAACGACGGAAGGACGAGGTGCGCCGGCCAGGAAATTTCGTCGCGGAGATGCTGAGAAGCTGTGATATTTGGAGCTTCCCTCGATTTGAATGCATAGCGTTACGTGCTCTTTACGGAGTCGGAGTATGAACCTTGGAGTTTCGACGTCTATACAGTTCTGGGTGATCGATGCAGGCAGACAGCTGATGCAGCCAAGCCATTGCAGGCAACCAATGCCAACAGCTCGAAGGAATTATACTCCCTATGATGTCTCATCCCTCTTCAACCAACCAAAACAAGGTGTGCCTTTGCAGGCATCGCGGAGATGATGCAGCAACTCAGCCGATCCTTTTTGCTCGTTCAACCCTTTCCCATCTAATACTCTGCACACCTCAGCATAAGCCTGGCAGTACAACACAGCGGCAACTCTGGCCTTTCATGTCAGCTTTGTCTGAAACATGGTCCGGCCTCTGTGATCTCTTGAAACTTCAACTTTGCTTCGGTGCCTGTTGCTAAGCGTCCCATGCCCACTCCAATGTGCTTGACGGACAGTGCAGGCTGAGTCTGCTGCTGTCTTGGTTCTTGTCTGGGTGGAAACGCAGCGCAAGCTGTCGATAGGCTTTCTTTACCGCCGCTGCTTTGGCTCCAGGCCTGCTGATGTCAGCACTCTTGGAGGCAGTGGACCGTGCGAAGCAGCAAACCCAAGAAAACAGCACTGCAGCGCGGAAAGGCCTGAGGTTCAACGTGCGAAAGTACTGCTCCATCTGCTGCGGAGTCGGCTTCGGCTTGCTGGCTTTCTTTTTCGGCTTGATGAAGCCACTGGAGAAGAAGTAGTTGTACAGTTCCTGTCGCAAGCAAGCAGCTCTCCTGGTACATGATCGTGTAAATGTGTACATGGTGGCCAAAGGGAAGATAAAGGTGCCTGGTCGGACCATGTCGACTCGGCCTGCACGCGACATGTTCCAACGCTCGACGGTCATTGGTAAATTCACGGAGCCTCGGGAGGTGGCATCTCGCCGCTGTAGCTCGGGAAAGGTTCCATTGCCTTTCGAATCCGAGGTCCAATGTTCTCCTCGCAGCTTTCCAAATCCCAAGCTGGCGTATCAGAACCCATTACTCTGCCAAGTCCTGATTCTCGCCATCGCTTGACTCTGGAGTTGGTGGTCTGCGCTTTGGTTGGGATTGTGCTTGTGTCTTTGCCTTTGCATGCGGCTTGCTTGTAGAGGTGTAGCGGGAGTTGACGAAGAATGGCTCGTGTGTCCTTAGCTCGGCAGATTCGACACACCTGCACTGCCGCTCTAGATCTCCCACGTTATGCAGAACCTACGAGTTCCACTTAGCCGGGAACATCCCGGAATTTAGAGCTTCTGTATTGTCCTCGTCCTTGCCTGCACTGCTTACACAAATCCTTCCATGCACAACCCTTCGGCTTGGTTGGCAGATGCCAAGTCCGACGAAGTTCGGCTTGATGCCTTGAATGATCACTTCCTCATCCTGTGGCCAAGAGCTTGGCCAGATGCCCCTTCTTTCTGAGCTTCTGCACGAACGGATCGCAAACAGATTCTTTCAGCTTTTCCCCAAAGACTCCCTCAACTTGCCCCAGCGGCTTCCCTAAACCCCAAACCCTAAACAGCAGTAGAAGGAACCGGAGTCAAAAGAGTATTGGTTGAGAGAAACGCCAGAAGTTGATGAATCGGGCTTAGACCTGTACGAGAGCGAAAGCCAAGATGTGTGGGAGCGCCACGTGGCCCAGCCTGTTTCCCCTCCGACAGCGACATAGAAAGGCATCGTTCTACCAGTGAGGGGTATCCACCCTGACTTGTCAAGCCAAGTCACTTCGTGGCTGTGTTGGGTCGAGGTTGCAAACGAGTTGGCTGAGCAGTAGCGCCTGAGGACACTACAGTATGACAGGAAGATCGTGCAGTTGCGTAGTGCAGGGTAACCTCAATCGCATGTGCTGACGCAACGCTTAGGCCATCACCTGTGTGCCGAGATGTAGCTGGATCAGTTGACTTTTGCGTTGATTGAGCCTCGGAAGGCCAAGCACTTGTCACAAATGCAACGCTGTCCGGACGGTGAAAAACGGCTGCAGTCGAGGGGCGGATGAATACGCCGATGATGCGCTTTTAATCACAGGGGACGATGCAAGCGTGGGTGTGAAAGATGCGTTGCCAGACAGAGTCTGTGATGGCGGCATCGACCTGTCCTGCTGCACTCGCAAGCAGCACATCCACGGAAGAAGAACGCACAGAAAGGCACAACCCGGAGCGAGGGCAAACAACGAACTATCAAGCAACAAAGAGAGGCTGAGGCTGTGGGCTTCGGGTTCAGAGCGAAGTCGCCCGAAGCTGATGAAATTTGCGATGTTGGAGTCTAGTCCCAGGAAGGTCGGGATACGGTAGATGTATCGAAGGTCCTCTGATACTGCTACTCCAAGCCGACGCAAAAGTTGGCAGAAATCCGGTGCCATCAAGGCCCACAATTTCTTTCTGCAGTAATTGAAGCAGTGCCCTGTCTCGAGGATTACGTTTGAAGGCTCGAACTTCGCAATGCAATCAACTAGCCTGTGCATGTATAGTGTTCTGGTTTCTCGGTGACCTCAACATAGTCCATGCAGGCATGGGTAGGTAAGGCATGTTTAATATCCCTACTTGTCACCTCTAGACTCTAGACTCCCTCTCTCTCTATATATATGTGTGTCTATTACAATACTTAAATAGTATGAACTTCCGAGTGTGGGTCTGGCACAACCCATGCACACAGGCTCTGCTGCAAACTTCAGCTTTGAAGCGTCGCATCTGCAGTCTGTCAAGGTTGGAAAGCCTTCCAAGCTCCTCCCGATCACTGTGTGTGTGCCTTGACCTCTTCCTTATGGCTTGGGGCTGTAGGTCGTGATTGTAGCGTGTTTATTTATTGTGCTGCGGGTTTCCCCCCTTGTGCGACCAGCTTGTCCTTGTGTATGCGAACCTGGCTTTTCCTTCTGCTTCGTCCCCCGCTGCCCCTTATGCGAACCTTGCTTTTTCTTATTCCCCCGTGCAAAACCTGAAACTGGACTTCTTGCCTTTTGCAGAGAAGTTTCAAATCTTTCGGCCCTTTCTAAAAGATCTAAAAGTGATTTTCGCTTGCCACGTCTCTGCAAAAACCTGAAACGCAGTCACGTGCACCCCTAAAATTAAACAAAGGCCGTGCGAAAACTCTTATGAACCCTGCGAAACCAGATTTTGGAATTTTGGCATTGTTCATTGTTTCCTTCGAGCTGCTTGCTCCTTCAGGGCCGAACCTGCAACTGCAGCCTCAAAGCCAAAATCCGAGGCCGATAAATGGCCAAAAACATGCTTTCCAAAATTACAACACTTGTGCTTTGCGTCTGCAAAACTGCGTGACTTCCTTCGCCCCAACTGCATCCCGAAACTCCGCGGAAAAGCTGCGTGCCCCGCCCGATGTGAGCATGTCTGAAGTCGACAACATGCGAAACCTGATTGTGGAGTTGTTGCTTGTTGCGGAGACATTGACTGGGACATTGCAAGTGTTTTCTTTCGGGCTACAGGCTCCTTGGGCCCCTGGAGACCTCAACTCCCACCTTAACGGCAACTTCCGAAGGCAAGACAAACCGTGCACCCACATGAAAAAAACTAGTTCACTTTGGGTTTTAGGACCTTGAAGGGAGCGTAGTTCAAGGGGGGAAGGTACTAGGTAGGGACCCTTTGGGAACCCAGCCGAGTAACAGGGAGAATTGGGGATTGCTAGGTCTGCTGGGTTATATACCCCCTGGGACCCGCTGCAAAACAGAGAGGTTTGGTGCGGAATGTTACCACCAGAACGGAAAGAAACATTACTTATTGGCAGGGGACGGTATGCGCGAACACTACAGCAATTCCTTTTGCAACCGGGGCGAGGCCCGCAGCCATGCCCTCTAGAAGCTCCTCAAGGGAAGTTATCTGTGCTGCTGTGTGTTGGCTTTCGCGGCGACATTTCGCAAAACTCATAGACTCATAGACCGTTGGGACACCTTGCCCAAAATGGCCATGGCTCCCTGCACTACTTACTGCACAACATCTTTTTGTCGTCTCATAAGGAAACGCCAGGCGAGCATAAGGACAAGCCAGGCATACATAAGGAAGGAAACCTGGAAGCATGGATGATAAATAGTCCGCATGGTGCCGGAAACCATAGCACTTGCATGGAGGGGCCGCGAGGGGAGCAGGAAAACAGGAGCAGAAGACTATGAGAAAAACAAAACACAGTACGTGATTCAACGCGCAGCCCCCTGTTTATCTGTAGCTTCCACTATGGCGATGCTGCTTGCGGCCGTCTGCCTTGTTGGATCGTCCTTCCTGCCCCCTTTTTGGATTTGCATCCCGTGCATTACGGCCCTTTCTCTTGGGTCCAGGCCTCGCCCTGAGCGGCTTCGAATCAGCTACAGGTGCAGGTTGCTGCAAATGCAGAACCGAAGAGCGAGACACAGAGAGAGAGGGTTCGTCAGGCAATGGAGCTTTTCGTGCCCGTCAGAATGCGAGGCTCGATTGGCTTCGGTAGGGTATCAAAACTCAGACACCAGCAAGCAAAATCGAAGAAAATCAAGATGGTGTCATCCTGGCGGGAATTCCTTCGCGGAGCTCAGTTGTTGTGAGAAGGATTATCTTATTTGTCTTTATTTGGCTGCCAGAAACTGCAGCCCTTGATTGGATGTCTTTGTGTTCTTGTGCGCGTCATCGATGCCAACTGATAGTATTGGATACTGTAGCCGTCGGTGATGTTCGGAGAGTGTCGGCGTGGGGGGGGCGCTATTCCGTCTGTTCCACTCGTTCCACTCGCTCCGCCCGTTCCACTCGTTCCACTCGCTCCGACCGTTCCACTCGTTCCACTCGTGCCACACTCGCCCTGTACGTTACCTGTTTCACTCATTCCTTTTGTGCGAGTGACGAGTGGCGCGAGTCGCGTGAGTGGCGCTACTGGCAAAAGTGGCCCGGATGCTGTTCCGATCGTTCCACTCGCCCTGTACCTTACCTGTTCCACTCGTTCCTGTTGCCTAGCTGCAGCGCGAGTGGCGCGATTGGCACGAGTGGCGCGCGCGGGCGAGTGGTGGACACAGTTCCAATCGTTGCGCTCGCCCTGCGCCTTACCTGTTCCACTCGTTCCTGTTGCGTGGCGCGTGTGGCGCGCACGGGCAAGTGCGCCGGTGGCGCGGACGACTTTAATTTTCCCCCCTGTGCGGTCGCAATGGATGTTCGTGCAGTTTACATTATGCAACTGAGAACACAACAGCCCATCGCAATTCGCCTGAACGACGTTGCCAACTGTAGTATACAGCATTATGAGCCACCGAAAACAATACATGTAACATGCTGGGATAGAGTGAAAGACCCCGCAGTAGAGAAATGAAGCATTGAGCGATGTACACATGCATCATAATGTAACAAAGCTGATAACTGCCAGTGTAATGTGCACAAGTGGAGAATAATCGTTGTGTCCACACAGTCTATTTCGAGATAGCATAGAGATCAAGTGTCGTCGAGCGCAGTCCAGCGCACCTGCAGCATGTTGTAATGTGCCAGGATGTATCATGCCATGGTGCGCAGCCATTTGAATCAGGTGAAGGATATGAAATAGGGAACCTTGCAGAATGCCCCCGCGCAATCTACTGAAACCCAACACACTTGTACAATCTGATAATTCGAATGCAATGGCATGTGGTCACGCACAAGCAACGAGTATTTTGATATGCAGAAATTTTGACAGTCAAGTGATCCCAACCATGTCTGTTTTTCTGCTGTTGTCTCGCACTTCGCACTCCCCAAATCTCGCCGACTCGGCCGTCGCTTGCACCATGGGCTGTGGTGAACTGCAGAGCCGGCCTGTGGTGTGTGTCCCCGAGGCACCTCCTTCTTAAGCACCGGCCCCGCTTCTGCCGGCACAAGATCTGTGGATGGACCTTACAGTTTCTAGACTCACTGCCGCTGTCTTGCACAATAACAAAGCGACTCTTGGTGCAAGGTATTGACATCTGGCAGAATCTAGCAGTGACCCCTTTGAGCAAGTCTTCTTGCCTCTTGCATATCGTAGGGACGGTGCTCACAGTGATCTGCTCAGATCTGTCCGTAGCAGCACCCGCCTCTGCAAGCACTTTGTCAGGGAACTGCACCACTAAACTAAACGCGGGGGTCATGATGCCTCAGAAGGTCGTGCACTCGGAGAAGATGGGACGTTCTGATCGAAGCTCTGATCGCCGTCCTTGGCCGACGCAGTACGCAGATGTCGCGGACCCCCGGTCGAGTGCCTCAAGCTTGGGTTCGCACACCTTGGCATAGGTCTTCTTTCTTCAGCTGATCCTCTGCCGCCTCGNTCGCCGTCCTTGGCCGACGCAGTACGCAGATGTCGCGGACCCCCGGTCGAGTGCCTCAAGCTTGGGTTCGCACACCTTGGCATAGGTCTTCTTTCTTCAGCTGATCCTCTGCCGCCTCGTCATCAGCTTGTCACAAATCACAGGCGACACGCGGTGCGCCTATGCAACAGACATGACACAGGGCCCTTGACGCCCGCAAGCACTTGCGCTCATGCGGGGATGAAAGCTCAACAAGAGGGAAGACAGAAGCTGGAGGCCTGCAAGGTAGGGGTGTAGAGGGAAAGGAAACACCGTGCAAGCGACGGACACAGAGCCAGCATCACGAGCACAAGGAGTCCGTCTCGTGAAACACCCATCAATCCCACACCCAGCTGCAGGTGTTCATGCCCGTAGTATTGACCAGATGGGCTCGAACGGATAGTCCGACAGACAGGGAACTTTCGCAGCACGAGCAAGCAGGAAAGCATGGACTGTCATGCATGTGGACATCATCCGCGCATGATGCGCATGTCATGTAGTGTGCTTTTGCCAGCATTTCAACATATTTCAACCCAACTCGACATGCCCACCGATGCGACGGCAATTTGTGCGTGGAGGCACACAAACCTAGCATCAACAATGCAAACCCTGCGGGAGGCTCCGGGCACGCCTCTCGGTAGAGCCCAGCTTCTGCTGCCCCAAGGTCCGTGGGTGGACCTGAGACGTGCGGACTCAACTGCAAACACCTCTTGGGAGTATCAGGCAATGCATGGTGTGGCCATCTACCAGTGACGTCTTGTGGAAATCTTCCTGTCTGAGGCATATCGTAGGGAAGGTGCTCGCAGTGATCTGCTCAGATCTGTCTGTAGCAGCACCCGCCTCTGCAAGCACTCTGTCAGGGAACTGCACCACTAAACTAAACGCGGGGGTCATGATGCCTCAGAAGGTCGTGCACTCGGAGAAGATGGGACGTTCTGATCGAAGCTCTGCTCGCCGTCCTTGGCCGACGCAGTACGCAGATGTCGCGGACCCCCGGTCGAGTGCNGGGGTCATGATGCCTCAGAAGGTCGTGCACTCGGAGAAGATGGGACGTTCTGATCGAAGCTCTGCTCGCCGTCCTTGGCCGACGCAGTACGCAGATGTCGCGGACCCCCGGTCGAGTGCTTCAACTTGGGTTCGCACACCTTGGCATAGGTCTTCCTTCTTCAGCTGATTTGCCGCAGCCTTGGCACACGGTTCGTGCTGTCTGCCTGCATCTGCTCGTTGTCAGATGTTGTCAGGTATAGAGTCACTACATGCCCTTGCGGCTGGATGCTCTCATAGAACACCCCGTATCACCACGTTCTGACCATTGTTCTGCCAGTGTACACTATACCACATGCTTTGCAGCGAACCTGTGTGGCCTGGTGGCAGGACTCCTCATATTTCGTTTCTGCCCTAGCGATGTGTAAGTGCTTGCAACAGCCTTCATGGCTTCATGCTTTTATGCCGGGTAATTATCGTGGTGCTCACTCGTTGCCCGAAGGTGTCTCCCGCCCGCATGCTGTGCAAGAGAACTTTCGTGGCAATCATCCGAATACAGCGGCCGTCCCCCAAGCTCGCCAAGTTCAATCTTTGGCTAATCAAACGAAGAACCAAAAGTGTCGACCAGCCCATCGAACGAGACACCTACACTCGAGGTTCCAATAACTGCAGCTCGGTTGTCGCAATGCGAAGCGTCGAGGTACAGGTAGTAGAATGCCAGCAGCAAGACTTGTTCTGCTTCAAAGGCACAGCTTGTACAATCGCTTCAGCAGCCTTGCTTGCCGAGTCCTGTCACACTTCGAGATCAAGAATTGACAATACTACTGAGCCGATCTGGCCCGCTGCAGCCTCTTTGCCTGTGGGCTGCAGGTGCTGGGTGAGAAGCTGAGCAACCTGCCCGATCACTGCTGTAGCTTTTGCAAGATGCAGCTGTCCAGAACTTCATTCGGTTGGCCAGCTACAAGGTGCCTCTCTGTGGCCTTCGCATTCTGCCAGGCCGAGCGCTGTTACGCCCACCTTCAGCTGGGAGAAACTCAACCGTCATGCAGCCTGCTCCTGTCTGTGCAGTACAAGCTGCCAAAGAATTTAAATGCCGACAGAATTTCGCTCCTGGACATGGGCTCTTCAATTTTTGAATCTAGTTCCACTGCTCCGTGCGACTATCCATCCACGTTCACCTGTTCATTTGCGTTTCGTCCCACGCTCACTGTTGAGCATGCTTGTGCAGCGGATGCGCATTTCACCAAGCCGTTGTGCCAGCTGCCGACATCACCACTTTTGAGCCGGTTTCATTGTTCGCTCCATCCTTCCGCCACGGCCGTCGCCGCAATCATCGCAAGGCCTTCAGGCTGCTCAGAACCCGTGGTCGCCATCCACGATCTCGAACTTCACTTACACTTTATATCTTCTCGCGGCTCGAGCAAGCTTCATCCCAAGCCAGGCTGTTCTGCGCGGCAATTTGTCAGCAGCAGTGCTACATCTTGGTGCCGCACTGTGCTTTCATGGGCAGCGTCTGCACGACCCTCCAACAACAGCTGGCACACCTGCCATGCAAGAACGGAGCCAATCTCGGAAACCCGAATCCTGCGTGCAATTGAAGTCCTATGCTTAGGCCCACACCTGCAACCTTTCACCTTTCACTCGCTTAATCTCGCTTAGGATATGCTATGGCGGTGGGCAGCTCGCTTTTGCCACCTCGAGATCACCATAGCAGGCAGCTTCGATCAGCGGCGGCTCACCAGAAAGGTCAGCTGCATTCGGATCTGCCCTTGCCTGGTCGACTCTGACGGGTCTCTTTAACGTCGTCTTCACAGCAGCCACGACTTCAGTTAAGCACCTCCAACAGCTTGCGCATTGGGCCTCAACACTCCGCACTGGCACACAAGTCGCTATGAGTGAAGTGGTGCAGTCGTGGGTGGGTCACAACTAGCATCCTGAACTTTGTCCTGCTTTGGATATACAGACACTATCACCACCTCCTCTGTTTTTACATACGGTATCCACTTAACACCCACCCCTGACCGCGCACTTCAACAGTCATTGAGCGGATGTAAGACTGACGAAAGCCGTGACCGCGTGTCCGGACTGGCTGCCAAACTGCGACAACCGGTCCCGAGCCATGTTCAGATAAAACATTCGCTTACTCGATCAGTGCGCTCGGGGGCTTTCTCAAGCTGGAGACCTGAGCTATGATCTCATTCAGTGTTTCTGCCATGTCACTCATTTCAGAGGCATGGAATTGAGCGAAGGCCCTCTAAGGACTCTGGGCCACAAGTACGAGACACGATGCTTGGGTGCTGGCGAAGCCATGGGCCTGCTGGCGAAGCGTCGCAAGGACGTTCCATGGCAGCACGGCATGCGAGCCTAGGCAGACTCATGAACGCTGCAGCACCGACTCGGCCGAAATTCAAGACGACCACATCGGACAAAGGAACACTTGGATGTTCCCTGTCTGAAAACTACTTCGCGACGTCTGGACAATGTGCAGACAAAGCATACGAGTGCTGAACATCAATGGTGTTTCGCCCAGCAGGTTGCGGGAATCAACCTGTCAGACACATACAAGCAAACCCCACCCACCCCCC
>BGNK01000617.1:51877-69301 GCA_003297005.1 Symbiodinium sp. clade A Y106
TTATCAAGCACTGCTTGATGTATCTTTGGAAGGTTAACTTCCAAGAGGTCCGGGGGCAATCAGGACTCCAGGCTCATTGATTGTGCTGTTCGTTAAGACTGTACAAGGCAACTCGAACCTTCACAAAAGTATGCAAGTAAAGCACAAGGTCGAGCCCCCAAGCTGCCACATCAATGACCCATGAGCGACTCTCTGCAGGTACACGAGAGCGATCAATTCTCGCTTCCCACTCATGTCCACAGCTTCGTTGCATGTGGTAGGACATGAGTGCCACATGCCCCTGCAAGAACGCACTAAAACATCCTCAAAACTTTCGCACGATCGAACAGCTGATGTGCNATGTCCACAGCTTCGTTGCATGTGGTAGGACATGAGTGCCACATGCCCCTGCAAGAACGCACTAAAACATCCTCAAAACTTTCGCACGATCGAACAGCTGATGTGCTACACTGTTGCAAAACTCTTGTGTCCTCTTGGTAACAGAGGTCCACACACACAAGAAGCCAAAATGGCATTGTACACTACGGCCAGTACTCTAGACTAAGCGTTGGGGTGAGACGGATGATTGGTTCCCTGTTGCCAGTCACGGCTGTTCCAACCCGACGATTTGTTCTTGTCCCAAGACGAACTTCCCATGACGAAGTGGACCACACTCGGTCCACGACACGTTTTGAAAGAGATGACCTAATGGGAATTCTGTCTCAGAGCTGAAAATGTGGTCTGCGGATAGTAAAGCCGGTGGTGCCAGCGGATCTGAAAAAGTCAAGACCTGCAATGAAACCTGGCATTTAAGACTGGCACAAAGCCAGGAACGAAGAAAACATCACGACTGAAGTGATCGAACGCCGGCACCATCAGAGCAGAGATTTCAGTCGGACCTGGCGGTTCCACTTCGGGAACCAGTCAAAGTATCCCTGCCTTTATCGAATCAAAACTGGCAGGTACTCGCACGGGCTGACCCCGCCGCAGGTAGCACGATAAACGAATACAAGACCAGCTTGCAACCACCTGGATCACACTTAGGCATCCATCGCGCAGCTACTCATCTGTTGGTTATCAAGCACTGCTTGATGTATCTTTGGAAGGTTAACTTCCAAGAGGTCCGGGGGCAATCAGGACTCCAGGCTCATTGATTGTGCTGTTCGTTAAGACTGTACAAGGCAACTCGAACCNTTATCAAGCACTGCTTGATGTATCTTTGGAAGGTTAACTTCCAAGAGGTCCGGGGGCAATCAGGACTCCAGGCTCATTGATTGTGCTGTTCGTTAAGACTGTACAAGGCAACTCGAACCCTCAGAAAAGTATGCAAGTAAAGCACAAGGCCGAGTCCCCAAGCTGCCACATCAGTGACCCATGAGCGACTCTCTGCAGGTACACGAGAGCGACCATTTGTCGCTTCCCACTCATGTCCACAGCTTCGTTGCATGTGGTAGGACATGAGTGCCACATGCCCCTGCAAGAACGCACTAAAACATCCTCAAAACTTTCGCACGATCGAACAGCTGATGTGCNATGTCCACAGCTTCGTTGCATGTGGTAGGACATGAGTGCCACATGCCCCTGCAAGAACGCACTAAAACATCCTCAAAACTTTCGCACGATCGAACAGCTGATGTGCTACACTGTTGCAAGCCTCCTGTGTCCTCTTGGTAACAGAGGTCCACACACACACACACACTTAGGCATCCATCTCGCAGCCACTCATCCTGTTCTTGACCAGCCAGGCTGGACGTCATCATTGGAAGATCAACTTCCAGGGGTTCCAGGGCCCATCAGGTCTCAAGGCTTTTTTGTTTGTGCTGTTGTTGGTTGAACTGTACAAGGCAACTCCAACCCTCACTCATGCAAGAATGACATGTACGTGCATGGTCACTGACTGCACAACATGATGTTTGTGGGCACAAGCTGCACTAATGTGCCCATGCCGACCACTGCAGGTACGTTTACCTGTCTCAACTTCACGGAGCTTCGTTGGCAGAGGCCGTGACGTGAGACCCCCTGCCCCCTTGCAAGAATGCAATAAAACATGCTTGAAATTGTCGCAAACGTTCCATCAGCTGATGTGCTAGGTTGTTGCAAAAACCCTGTGCCCTCTTGGTAACAGAGGTCCACACACACAAGAAGCCAAATTGGCATTACATACTACGGCCGGTACTCAGCCGGTACTCGAGTCGAGGACGATTTTCGTCCGAAGTGTTTGGGTGAATGTATATCGGCTCTGCCCATTCAATAGTCAAGGGTGCTGCATTGTCGATGGTGTTGAGCTTGATGTAGTACTGCTGATGGTTGCCATTCAGCTTGAGTCGGAAAAGTACGCTTTATTAAATAAAAGCGTGGATGGCTCAGCTCTTGACAGATGATTTGTTTCAAATCATCTACAATTCCATCAGCAGGTATGTTGAAGCACGCTGATGTAATGCCATGTCCGAGTCCGTTCGGTNAGCGTGGATGGCTCAGCTCTTGACAGATGATTTGTTTCAAATCATCTACAATTCCATCAGCAGGTATGTTGAAGCACGCTGATGTAATGCCATGTCCGAGTCCGTTCGGTGGGAGATTCCCCACCCAGAAGTTCCGAGTCTTTTCTGGTGGGGGCAGATGCTTGGTTTGGCGAGCATCTTCTTTGTCGCCATCAGTGGGCAACGAAGTCTGAGCTGCATCCCGCTTCATGGCGAGAACACACAACCTCAATAGGCAAGCTAACTGAAAGAGAGCTGCACCGAAAANATCTTCTTTGTCGCCATCAGTGGGCAACGAAGTCTGAGCTGCATCCCGCTTCATGGCGAGAACACACAACCTCAATAGGCAAGCTAACTGAAAGAGAGCTGCACCGAAAAGACAGTTGCTGAAAAATGAACATGTGCAATCTAACCAACGAAGTTTGGCATCTTGCACGGAACTTTGTTCATGTGCGCGACAATATGTTGTCCAGGATTTGGTGAAACTTATTCTTGTTGCTACGGCCGGATTTTGGTAGAGTTTTGATGACATCTAACATAAGCCCGGCACGACGAGATCTTTGATGCTCGTGACATAACTCGCAATGAGGCAATTTACAACAATAGTGNTTTGATGACATCTAACATAAGCCCGGCACGACGAGATCTTTGATGCTCGTGACATAACTCGCAATGAGGCAATTTACAACAATAGTGTCGAAACTTGTTCCAATTCTGCAACAAGGCTGCTTTTGCTTTGCTTTTCTCTCATCTCCCCAGCAACAATGGTACAAGGAAAAGCAATCTCACTACATAATGGTGCAATGCCAAAGATCAGTGCACATCCCGTATGGTAACCCAGCTGAAGATAGTTATTCCGACCCCAAACAAGGATGACAAGATGTTAGGGTAGGAACGAGGAGGCAGGGAGGGGAAACCACAAAAGGAAACCCGACCCCGAACGTAAGAGCCAAACTCAGTCGGGCTCTTTCTCATCTTGAGCCAAACGGCAACGTTGGCATCTGTTGGCTACACAGTCAGACATTATCTTTACATGAGGGAACGCCGTATATTTACAACTCCCCCCTACTGACTTGGAGCGAAACGAACTTCAGGAAGCAATCGAGTGGAGAACTCATGCTTTCACCCACTGTTGATTCCCAAATCTGTACATTCAATGCAATATCAAACGGCTGATCAGACCCGATGATAATTAAAGCGCCTACGTCGGCAATGGCGCTAAAGCAGCCTAACTGCAGAAAGAGAGCGCAGGATGCAGTGTTCCTCAGGAACATGCGGCGTTAAACACTGAAGGCAATTACCGAACCATCGGTTGATTCCTTGCCCGGATGGAGAAGTGATTTCAACTCCATCGGTCAGTGACGCTGGAGCTCAGCTCCGTGTGCAGGGTCGTGCTCAGCTTAACCCTAAACCTCAAACCAAATCCTAAAGACTTAGTCATAAGATGGTTGCGAAGAAGTGGCAATCGAAAGCAGCTCAAGTGCTTGTGACCACTTCTGGACAGCAAGAGGTTTCGTCAATGGATCACCACGTTGAGATCCAGTTTCAACCGTAAGTGATTTCGATGTTGTCACTCAAGTTGATGGCCTCACAAATAGAGGCTACATTAACCCGGTGGGTTTTCGCAAGATGCCGTAGCTTAGCTGAAAATCCTTTACGGACAATGGCAATACATGCTTGATTATCTTCGTGGATACGAAGATGAATCCCTGGGATCATGGCTTCCCAAACTTCAAGCATGGGAAGAGCGTCATTGAAGAGAGCTCCACTCAGTGATACGAACTCAGCCTCGGTACTGCTTCTCGAGACAACCTTCTGACGATGGCTGCTCCATGATAGGAGCGCGAAGCTGGCAGGGCCCTCCAAGGCTAACACATATCCACTTGTTGACCTGGACGTGTCGACGCAACCAGCAAAATCTGAGTCACAATAAAGCGCAAGGTGCAACTCAGAAGGCGAATCATGAATCGACGTGATAAGCGAGTAATCGATGGAATTGGAAATGTATCCAACGAGTCTTGCAACACGACGGTCGTCATTGATACTCCAGCAGCAAACATGTGATGCGAGCATAGACACCGCCACAAGCAAGTCAGGACGGCTCAGGCGAGCAAGCCAAAGGACCTTCATAAGAACCCGAGCCGCGGAATCAGCAAGCTGACCGCGAGACTCGTCGTCTGAGGCAGGTAGAGTGCTGACGTCAAGATGCGGTGTGCACTGAGGTTTGACGGTCCGATCAGCGATGGACTCGTACAACTGCACGCATTGTCTCGCAAAGTCAGCTGTCTCAAGGGCTAGCGCTTTCTTCTCTTTCCAAAACACAAAGCGATGACTCCTACCCAAAACACGGGTCAAAGGTGCGTAAGGCTCGAGCTCAACTTGTTATGACAAGGTACTCCTTCAGCCTTCATGCAACGACAATTTTCCGGCTAGGGTCAAGTCATCAACATACACACAAAGCACTAATCCAAGAATCCAAGAGATGGAAAATGATACACTGATGGAAGGTTGGGAAATTCTACACCCCCAAGCTTGACAAGAATCGCATGCAAATGCTTCTGCCAGTAGGCAGACGATTCAGGATGTCCATAAAGGGCTTTGAGAAGCGGGGCACACGGTTGGTGAAGGTGCTTCTTGCTGTCCGGAACAAGTTCTGGCGGTAGAAGAACATAAGTGCGATGTTTGGTATTGAGCTTGGCCTGAGTGTAGGCCCGCACGGCATCACTGGTGGTAACTCCATGGGATTCAAGCAAACCAAACGCAACTGCTGTGTTCAATCCCTCCAGCGAAGAAGGAGAAGAAGCAAACAGTGCTTCGAACACCGCTGACATGCCGGACTGATTCCTGATGTCGTCTCCACGGAACACGATCCTAGCGGTCCTAGCCTTGAGTCGCCATTGGTCTGGACTCAGCTCAGAACGAACCCTTTACCGATAAGATAACCATCAAGTTTCCAAAAGGAATCACATTTGAAGTCCTAGTGGCCCATGCGAGAACATCTCCTTTCGAAACAATTTCTTCTTCTATCCAAGTGCCTACATCAACCAATCCATCCTTTTCCTTCTTACATAATGGCTTCACGCGCGCCAGGCTGGCCAGCCCATTCCTTTCGATCAAGCAATCGGTGGACTAACCCAGGAACCTTAACCTCTTTCATTCCAGTATCGTGCATTAGCACGTCTAGTGGAACAGAAGGCTTGGAATCCTTCTCGCGATGAAGCTGTGGCAAAGAAGGAACGCAAGGCAGCGCAGGGGACTGAAAGGCGTCGGCAAAAGGAAATAGAGATACAAGCAACACTTTGTGAAAGTTCTCAGGATAGTGAGCAACTCGCGGCCAAAGCTTCCTCGCAGAAGAATGCTTTGTGGCATCGGAATGAGAACACCTGAAAGGTTGGAAGTTGGCAATGGTGCGCTTATTCGAGGTCATGATTTGCCATGGTGCATCGTAAGGCACACCTGACAAAGACATAAGTCCAATCGCACAGCCATCGAACGACACTTTGTGCAAACCAAACTGGTCTTCAAATGCTTGCACTTCAGGCAACATCCAACAAGATGCATCTTGTGGCCATTCCAGCACAACCTCGCCACCGTTCGCGATGACGACTGAAGCAACTTGAAGAAAGCTCAAGAGTGTTCGATGTGCTTTCCAGTAACCGTAACCAGAATGCCTAAATCCCCAACCATCACTGAAGAGGGAACCACAAAGGCAACATCCTGGAAATGCTGCAATTTGATTGACAAGCTGGTCAATGATTGAAGGATCGGCAAAATCGACCTGATCACAAGGTATTGACACCACACGAACGCCGGATGCATTGGCGATGTTCGTAAGGTGAGATCCGGAATAGGATACGATCTCGAACAATACAAGAGCGCCAGATTTCTGGTGCCGGAAGATAGCAGGAGCAGCTGGGGCCTCCTCACCACCAACCTCGGACGGTTCGTAATCAGAGAGGTGCTCACCCTCGTCGCGAGAGGGAGGTCTCGGCAACATCAACTCCTCATATGAAAGGAACTCCTTGGGTACAGGAGTCTCGGGAGCTTTTGATTCCCGGCCGAAGGCCTTCTCAAACCTTGCGATACATTCGGCATTGTGATTGCTCTTGTCATTGTCACAAGCAGAACATCCAGGAGTGGGACCTATCTTCCTAAACCTTGCATAGGTGATGTAGATCCTCCTAAGCTTCTTTCTCTCACCTTGATCAGTGAAGACATGAGGAGTGAACGGGATTGGGAGCGGGTCATGCGGAGCTACTTCACCTTCATCGGCAAAAGTCAACAGCGCATGTTCAGCGGCATTGCGCAAAACACAGGAGCACCGGATCGACATAAAGCTCAGATTCGGGAACATTCATTGGATCAGTCCACGCGCCGGTTTTGGTGCGAAGGTTCTCAAGGTCAAGAACACGAGTCACATCACGATAGATTCCACCGGGCTCAAGACGCCAACCGGCAAACAAACCTGGAGCGGCATTCGGGCCAAACTTGCTTTCGTGCTTGTGTCGGTAGAAAACTAACTGACCAAGAATCAACTTCTTTACATGGCTTTCATCCCTGGCAGCATCATCACTGTTGAAGTCCCATCTGCTGCAGGATTCGTCTTGCGGGGCACGCAGAGTTAGATTCATTGCCATGGCACCATAACGACATGCAACAGGCCACAACTCAGGACGGATCGAAAAACCCGCCTCGAGAAACGAAGAACGAACCCCTTCTTGGAATGTCCTAATTTCCCTTTCAAGCTGAGCATGATGTGGGAATTTATTCGGCAGTGAAGAGGAAGAAATCCATCCCATTTCTTCGGCAGCCGCCTCAAATTCATTTTCTGCATCAGACACCAAAGTCACAGGCTTGGAACAAACTCGACGCCCGACAAACTTCCTAAGCGCAACGACGACCGCATTTGTCGATCGGTCATTCCCAGGAAAGGCAACGAACAAACCAGTGTACTTGTCCCTCAGGCACAAAACGACATAAGACTTGTCAGGAGCATCGGAATCGTCAGGCGATCTAAACACATGTATGTGATCTGCGGCAATGACTTCTCCGAATTCTGACGCTTCCAGAGAATCAGGCTCAGCCTCTGAACTCGAGGCTTCCTGCGAACACGCCTAGAGAGCATGCGAGCCTGATTACAAATATCACAGAAAGGATTCTTGGGGAAGTGGAACAACCTGTGCTCAAGTGACATGGCTTGGTTCCGCAACTTGATAATCCTTTCGGGAACTTTATCTTCTGAATCACCATCTTGAAGTAACTCACCCGACCCTTCAGCAGCCTCAAGGGTGGCGCATCTGCAGCCGGACCCTCGGAAAACCTAGAGCGCGAAGCTCTTCACAGTGAACTCATCAGAAGGATGCTTTGCAGAAAACAACACCATCACAATCCTGTCTCCTCTCCAAGGCATTGTAGCGTGAGTGACTCTCTTAGCCCGAAGCCGAATGACTCCATTCTTGAAGCTAAGGACCTTACCGAGCTTCGAAGGATCACCGGGACACGGAGTTGTCCCCCTGATTCTTCAACCCAGACACCGCCACCTGTAAATCCTCCTAAGGAGATGACTGCATTGTCCTGGTCAGCATTGTGAAAATCACGATGAGGACCGGTAGTGATGTTGTTGAAAACACAAAGGGTTGTATACCCAAAGTCAGGAACTTTCAATCGAGCAAACTTGTTGAAAGCTTTGGTGACTAGAGGAAACCGATGAGCTGAAGTCCTAAGTCCAAGAGCTCCACCCATACGGTAAAGTCCAGTTGAAAAGGAATCCCCGTGGTCACCCCTAGCAGCAGGTTCTTTATCAACAAGATTGAACAGATTGTGAACAGCCCGGCAGCTGATATTCCCATCTGAACTCAGAATCTGTCTGGCCCTAACCTCAGCTGGATGCGAATCTGAGCTTTGGATGGCGCTTGGCACAGCAGCCGGATCCTCAACAAAAGGCCCCCCTGAAGGGTCACCTACAGGGTTTGCTGCTCCATGAGTGAACTTCACCACGCTTGTGAAGATCGGAACGTGCTCATCAACACGCGTTGCGTACTGACGACAGCTTTCAGGGCAGTGAACGATTAGCTGAGAAACGTCAGCTACGAAAAATGGGAGACTTCCAGGCAACCACACGAAAGCTTTCCCAGAGTCAACATCAATACCGGTGCTGCGAACCAAAGGGCAACTATCCAACATGTAATGATTCGCAAAATCCATGTTGTTGGACAAGAAGCCAAGGGTCTGCACACCGGGTTGCGGCCGCCACCTGTACGGAAGGTAACAGGAGACTTGGAAGCACCTAAGTAGCGATCAAACGCATCACGTGGAATTCCCTGATCAAACAAAGCCTTGGCCGAACCTAAGTGACGACCAGCAGCGGTGTCAGCGGCCCACTCAACAGCATAGGTCGGACCAGCAGAGATCACAGGAGTACATAGGCTAGAAGCTGCAACAAGCGCGACGACAGCTTTCGTCACTGCTCCAGGCTTGCTCTTAGCTCCATCCTTGGCTTTAGCTTTCGGCTTCGGTGCAGCGGCCTTGTGACTGAACTTACAATTGTCCCCGTGAATGCAACCTGACGGCATTTGGAAGAAAATGCAAGGAGTCTTTGCTTTCTCAGCATCAGTCATGGCCTTAGCCTTAGCTTTTGCCTTGGTTTTCGGTTTTGCAGCATTGGGCGCTGGAGCACCAGGGGCAATGGGGGGAGGAGGAGGATCGACTTTAGTGGGAGCAGCTTTGGTTTTCGGTGCTGCAGGTGGAGCTTTAGTCTTTCCGTTTCCCCCATCGATTGCAGGAACAGCTTTAGTCTTTGGTGCTGGAGCAGCAGACTGCAAAGACTTCAACACTGATTGGGCATTCGAATCTTCACGATCCTGAACGATCAAATCCTGAATCTTATCCCAAAGATAGGACCATTCCCTTCGGTAGGAGGTGGGCCCTGACTCCCTGATGTCCTCAATCACACGCTCAAGCTTGCGGATGTGCTTCACACGATGAAACAACCATTCGCCAGTGAGGCGATCATCAGGCCGTTGACCAATGGGAATAGCACTGAGAACGAGGCGGATACGGTTCACAAAGTCTCTCAAGTCCTTTATGGCATTCCCACCAAGTTCAATCTGAAACAACGTGGATGCAGTCAGCACGGAACCTCTCACACGGTCTAAGTCATAGTGCCTGGAAATGATAGACAACATGACTCGGCCCTTGGGTGATTGGCCAAGCTGGCCACATCTCTCGATGTAGGCAGTAATGTCTTGCTCTAACTCAGAGGACTGTTTCAACACTCGTCCTGAAGACAACTCCCCGGNAACATGACTCGGCCCTTGGGTGATTGGCCAAGCTGGCCACATCTCTCGATGTAGGCAGTAATGTCTTGCTCTAACTCAGAGGACTGTTTCAACACTCGTCCTGAAGACAACTCCCCGGCTATCCATGCGTCCAATCTCGGAAGCAGCTCCGAATCCTGCAAGTCAGCGTTGTCGGCGTCAAACCCACGAGAAATCCAAGGAAGCACTAGGCCCTGGCCTGAAGTATCAAGCTTCGACAACTGGACCTTGAAACCATTCTTCCATGAACGGAAACTAGCTGCATCTGAGGGAGCAGGTTCAAGCTTGAGATGCAAAAGCGCTCTTTGATCAACGATGTCCTTTTCTCGAAGTTCTTTGACTGCTTCTTCTTCACCAACAACATCATCATCATCATCATCATCATTGGTCTCGCCATGATCCGTAGCATTTTGACCGACCTGTTGAACTAATTGCTGAACCACCTCAATCAATTGATCCACGCGAGGGTCTGACGCAGCTGATGTGGGTTGGGAAGGAATCGGACACGAAGACATGGGAGGAGGAACAAAGGTGCCGGAGTACGCCTTACGTTCAAGCGGAGGATCAGAACTTTCAAGGTGAACCCAAGAAGCCTCACTAGAACCAGGCACCGAACCAACAGGTGGGGCTGAGTACTTTGGCGGCTTTGGAGGGGACCCAGAGGTCGAGGCGCTAGGAGCAGCCGAAAGAAGCCTCTGAATTTCACGATCCTTGATCTGATTCTCGACACGAGTTTGATTAAGCTGAAACGTCAAAGCATTGTTGTTTGATTGGCATTCC
The DNA here is from genome assembly GCA_003297005.1 of Symbiodinium sp. clade A Y106. Lineage (NCBI taxonomy): Eukaryota > Dinophyceae > Suessiales > Symbiodiniaceae > Symbiodinium > Symbiodinium sp. clade A. Next base: position 62,433 of record BGNK01000617.1, read on the forward strand.
TGAAGAGCTGCATTGATCTCCTGAAATGACAACTGTTGCGAACTCAACTCAGACTCAACCTTGCCTTTGCTTCAATGAGCTGACGTTCCATGAATTGTCCGTACTCAAATAACTCATTACACCGAACTTCAGATGCCCTCAACTGCTCACGAAGCTGATCTACTGTCGAACCTGCCTCATTCAACACGTCACGCACTTGGCTCTCCACTTCATTCATGGATGCTTGGTGCAGCAATTCCGCCTGAGCAGCGACTTGCTGCGCAGCTTGATCTGCAGCAAAGTGCTGTGCTGCGAGAACTTGTTGGGGCGACGCTCCTATGTTGAGCATTTGGTTGTGGATGAGGGTCGGTGCACCCTGATTGTCCCCTTGGGCATTGCTGACAGGATAGGGAGAAGACCCTCTTCGAGGAGTGCGGGCAAGGGGCCTCCTGATCGCGGGAGGTGATCGTTCACGTTCTGCCAATGCCGAACTACTGTCTGTTCCCCCTGAAGCACAGGACGAATCCCTCAAGCCCGGAACAGCAGCCGCTGAAGCACTCGAAATGTCAAGCAATGAGCTCGGGTCAGTTGGGGCTGATTGAGATTGGGACATGATGCCTGCAGAACCTTTTGCGGCTTAGAGCACGCAAGGATGGAATGCAGTGTTAGTCAGTAACGCACAGCGCTGAACAGACTGTAGGTTTCCGTGCAAGATCAGTGGCGCGAGGCGCGCCTATCAGACCAACGGAAAAGGACAATCACTCTTTGAACCGATGGTTGAATAGGTTGCTGTGCAAGATCAGTGGCGCGAGGCGCACCGATCAGATCAACGGAGAATAACAATCACCCTTGAACCGATCTTAACATCCTCCCACTACAACCAAAAGCTGATGCAGCGCACCCGAAACCGAGGTGTCGGCGCTAAAAGCAGCCAAACCACCTGGTCCACACGTGAAACTGACTAGAAAGGCCGAGAGATCCACGCCAAGACCGCGTCCTCAGCTTCAAACACGTTGGCGTAAGATCGCCCCAAAGGGCACCGTTCCCTCTTGGGCAAGAGAATCTGGAATCCTTGCAGCCCGGACCTTATGAATTCTGTAATGACCTCAACTTGGTCGTCAAGTATCAAGAATTCAGCCGATGGGAATACCTTATGCGCAATATCGAGTTTGCCTCGTGGCCCTGACCGTTGTCTCGTGACAATCACAAGGTCGAATAAGCAACGTTCAGTCGTAGACACCTCCTCTGTGTCTTCGCAGGAGTTGGTAATACAATCTCTCAACCACGACTCGTTCGCCTGGGAATTGTTGATGTGGGAGCAAAGAACGATGCAAGTTCGGCCACCTTGATTCTCCTATCCGGCAACAGCGTCGGTCGATTGTTCGGAAACTGAATAGAGAATGGCGGTCGACGACCAGGTACAAAGTAACGATCAATCGTGTTGTGAAAGTCCAAAAGCACGACTATCGTCACTGAGCCACGAATACTGTCCCTGAGCTTGATTCGCCGATTCGTAACCGGAGAAATAATCAAGGTACCGCCACCAAGAATATTCGAGTCAATAAATCCCCGCCGTTCCCCAGCATGCCAATACGATACACCGTTGCTCGCCTAGCACGCGAATCGCCGATGCGCCGTTCCCCTCCCCCCGTATATATACAGGCCCAAACGCCGATACGATCCCCTCCCCCCCTTTCTGCCCAGACGCCGATGCGCCGATACGCNAGCACGCTTATGCGCCGATACGCCGTTCCCCTCCCCCCCGTAGCACGCTATAACACCCCTCTCCCCCAGCCTACTCCAGTTCACCCGTCTAGTGCCCCTCATAGTCTCCTCGCATAGGCCTCCCTCTCATCTTCAGCAAAATTTGAAAAAGGCCCTGTTTTTTTTAGGCCTGTTTTGGGTTGCATGCATTGCGTGACGCCACGACTGAAAGACGCCGTTTTCGAAGCGTGCCTCCAACGCTGTACAGCGGTCGGTTCTTGAAAACATTGGGGAATTTTGTGGTTTAGGCTCTTTAAGGTCAGGTTTGGGGTTCAGGGTTTAAGGCTCAACACTTGCACTACTATTGCTATGACTATCAGCACTGTTTCTACTATTGCTACCATTCTCGCTTTTAGAACAATCACGACAATAACTCACCGGGATTCACCGGGCTTTGTCTAGGCATTCACTTCTCCACTCACTGGGCCGCTCGGGTTGTCGGGGTTGATACGGCGTAAAGGAAGACCAGACATCTCCGCAGCCCACAGCCGCTGACCCCCGCTGTCCGAGAGGGTCCCACCCCGAGAGTCGAAGTATTCTCTAACATAAGACTTAGCGTGCAGGGTATACAAGGGTTTCAGGTTTTGGGTTTCTTTGCATACGAAACACCAGAAATGCTGATTACTTGGATCCATAGGGCCGGTGTTACCAGAGAATCCAGTACCCTTTACTTTAAATTATCTGAGGCTTTATGTTTCATTTGGATTGCAGGTATATTCCTTAATTAGAGGTATATTGGGTTCTCTGGGTTCAATGGACCTCCTACACTTCACAGCGTGCAGTGGGCGTCGGGAAGCGAGGGCGTCACCACTTCTAGGATCAGGGGGGATAAGGGTGAATGTAGAAAACCAGGTTCCTTGATAGGGTTCCTGTACGGCTTCTATAAGGGCTACGACAAGGGTTTTGAAAAGAAATTAGTGCATATTGCCGCAATGATTTAAGCCTGTATAGAATACAAGATCTCCCCTAACGTCAAATAAGCTACGTTTTCCAAGGAGTCATACAGAAAGAAGTCATTTTTGGGAACCCTTCAATAGTATTTAAAAATCAGAACTTCCTTTCACCCGTGAACTCCGAGGATGGAGCCTTGGACTGATGGGGCGCCCCTGATTTTTAAATCAGAACTTCCTATCACCGGTGAACTTCGAGGATGGAGCCTTGGACTGATGGGGCGCCCCTGATTTTTAAATCAAAACTTCCTCTCACCCGCGATCTCCGAGGATGGAGCCTTGGACCAACTTCCTATCACCCGCGAACTCCGAGGATGGAGCCTTGGACTGATAGGGCGCCCCTGATTTATAAATCAGAACTTCCTATCACCCGCGAACTCCGAGGATGGAGCCTTGGTAATGGGGTGCCCCTGAATTTTAAATCAAAACTTCCTCTCACCCGTGAACTCCGAGGAAGGAGCCTTGGACTGATGGCGCGCCCCTGATTTTTAATCGTAACTTCCTCTTACCCGCGAACTCCGAGGATGCAGCCTTGGACTGATGGGGCGCCCCTGATTTTTAAATCAGAACTTCCTATCACCCGCCAACTCCGAGGATGTAGCCTTGGACTGATGGGGCGCCCCTGATTTTTAAATCAAAACTTCCTCTCACCCGCGATCTCCGAGGATGGAGACTTGGACCATGGGGCGCCCCTGTTTTTAAAATCAGAACTTCCTATCACCCGCGAACTCCGAGGATGGAGCCTTGGACTGATGGGGTGCCCCTGATTTTAAAATCAAAACTTCCTCTCACCCGTGAACTCCGAGGAAGGAGCCTTGGACTGATGGCGCGCCCCTGATTTTTAATCGTAACTTCCTCTTACCCGCGAACTCGGAGGATGGAGCCTTGGACTGATGGGGCGCCCCTGATTTTTAAATCAGAACTTCCTCTCACCCGTGAACTCCGAGGATAGAGCCTTGGACTGATGGGGCGCCCCTGATTCCTTAATCAGAACTTCCTATCGCCAGGGAACTCCGAGGATGAAGCCTGGGACTGATGGGGCGCCCCTGATTTTAGAATCAGAACTTCCTATCACCGGTGAACTTCGAGGATGGAGCCTTGCTGACTACCCCTCGGGGACTAAAAATGTAGTCTTGAAGGATTCGCCCGGGAACTCCGAGGATGTAGCCTTGGACTGATGGGGCGCCCCTGATTTTAAAAGCAGAACTTCCTATCACCCGTGAACTCCGAGGATGGCGGAGCCTTGGACTGATGGGGCGCCCCTGATTTTTCAATCAGGACTTCTTCTCACCCGCGAACTCCGAGGATGGAGCCTTGGACTGATGGGGCGCCCCTGATTTTGAAATCAGAACTTCGTATCGCCCGGGAACTCCGAGGATGGAGCCTTGAACTGATGGGACGCCCCTGATTTTGAAATCAGAACTTCCTATCACCCGCGAACTCCGAGGATGTAGCCTTGGACTGTTGGAGCGCCCCTTAATTTTCAAATCAGAACTTCCTATCACCCGGGAACTCCGAGGAAGGAGCCTTGGACTGATGCGGCGCCCCTGATTCCTTAATCAGAACTTCCTATCGCCCGGGGAACTCCGAGGATGTAGCCTTGCACTGATGGGGCGCCCCTGATTTTAGAATCAGAACTTCCTATCACCCGTGAACTTCGAGGATGGAGCCTGGGACTGATGGGGCGCCCCTGATTTTAGAATCAGAACTTCCTATCACCGGTGAACTCCGAGGATGGAGCCTTGGACTGATGGGGCGCCCCTGATTTTAGAATCAGAACTTCCTCTCACCTTGGACTGATGGGGAGTCCCTGATTTTTAAATCAGAACTTCCTATCGCCCGTGAACTCCGAGGATAGAGCCTTGGACTGATGGGGCGCCCCTGATTCCTTAATCAGAACTTCCTATCGCCAGGGAACTCCGAGGATGGAGCCTGGGACTGATGGGGCGCCCCTGATTCCTTAATCAGAACTTCCTATCGCCAGGGAACTCCGAGGATGGAGCCTGGGACTGATGGGGCGCCCCTGATTTTAGAATCAGAACTTCCTATCACCCGCGAACTCCGAGGATGGAGCCTTGGACTGATGGGGTGCCCCTGATTTTAGAATCAGAAGTTCCTATCACCCGTGAACTTCGAGGATGGAGCCTTGGACTGATGGGGCGCCGCTGATTTTTAAATCAGAACTTCCTATCGCCCGGGAACTCCGAGGATGTAGCCTTGGACTGATGCGGCGCCCCTGATTTTAGAATCAGAACTTCCTATCACCCGTGAACTCCGAGGAAATCAGAACTTCCTCTCACCCGCGATCTCCGAGGATGGAGCCTTGGACTGATGGGGCGCCCCTGATTTTTAAATCAGAACTTCCTCTCACCCGCGAACTCCGAGGATGGAGCCTTGGACNAACTTCCTCTCACCCGCGATCTCCGAGGATGGAGCCTTGGACTGATGGGGCGCCCCTGATTTTTAAATCAGAACTTCCTCTCACCCGCGAACTCCGAGGATGGAGCCTTGGACTGATGGAGCGCCCCTGATTCCTTAATCAGAACTTCCTATCGCCCGGGAACTCCGAGGATGGAGCCTTAAGACTGATGGGGCGCCCCTGATTTTAGAATCAGAAGTTCCTATCACCCGTGAACTTCGAGGATGGAGCCTTGGANGCCCGGGAACTCCGAGGATGGAGCCTTAAGACTGATGGGGCGCCCCTGATTTTAGAATCAGAAGTTCCTATCACCCGTGAACTTCGAGGATGGAGCCTTGGACTGATGGGGCGCCCCTGATTTTAAAAGCAGAACTTCCTAGCACCCGTGAACTCCGAGGATGGCGGAGCCTTGGACCATGGCGCGCCCCTGATTTTAAAATCAGAACTTCCTATCACCCGTGAACTTCGAGGATGGAGCCTTGGACTGATGGGGCGCCCCTGATTTTCAAATCAAAACTTCCTCTCATCCGCGAACTCCGAGGATTTATGGACTTTGGAGCGCCCCTGATTTTAGAATCAGAACTTCCTATCGCCCGCGATCTCCGTGGATGGAGCCTTGGACTGCATCAGAACTTCCTCTCACCCGTGAACTCCGAGGATAGAACCTTGGACTGATGGGGTGCCTCTGATTCCTTAATCAGAACTTCCTATCGCCAGGGAACTCCGAGGATGGAGCCTGGGACTGATGGGGCGCCCCTGATTTTAGAATCAGAACTTCCTATCACCGGTGAACTTCGAGGATGGNCTTCCTATCGCCAGGGAACTCCGAGGATGGAGCCTGGGACTGATGGGGCGCCCCTGATTTTAGAATCAGAACTTCCTATCACCGGTGAACTTCGAGGATGGAGCCTTGGACTGATGGGGTGCCCCTGATTTTAGAATCAGAAGTTCCTATCACCCGTGAACTTCGAGGATGGAGCCTTGGACTGATGGGGCGCCCCTGATTTTTAAATCAGAACTTCCTATCGCCCGGGAACTCCGAGGATGTAGCCTTGGACTGATGCGGCGCCCCTGATTTTAGAAGCAGAACTTCCTATCACCCGTGAACTCCGAGGATGGAGCCTTGGACTGATGGGGCGCCCCTGATTTTAAAATCAGAACTTCCTATCACCCGCGAACTCCGAGGATGGAGCCTTGGACTGATGGGGCGCCCCTGATTTTTAAATCAGAACTTCCTNGAGCCTTGGACTGATGGGGCGCCCCTGATTTTAAAATCAGAACTTCCTATCACCCGCGAACTCCGAGGATGGAGCCTTGGACTGATGGGGCGCCCCTGATTTTTAAATCAGAACTTCCTCTCACCCGCGAACTCCGAGGATGGAGCCTTGGACTGCGCCCCTGATTTTGAAATCAGAACTTCGTATCGCCCGGGAACTGCGAGGATGGAGCCTTGCCTTGAACTGATGGGGCGCCCCTGATTTTTTAGTCAGAATTTGCTATCACCCGCGAACCCCGAGGATGTAGCCTTGGACTGTTGGAGCGCCCCTTAATTTTGAACTTCCTATCACCCGGGAACTCCGAGGAAGGAGCCTTGGACTGATGCGGCGCCCCTGATTTTTAAGTCAGAACTTCCTATCGCCCGGGAACTCCGAGGATGTAGCCTTGGACTGATGGGGCGCCCCTGATTTTAGAATCAGAACTTCCTATCACCCGTGAACTTCGAGGATGGAGCCTTGGACTGATGGGGCGCCCCTGAT
>BGNK01000617.1:73123-85860 GCA_003297005.1 Symbiodinium sp. clade A Y106
CCCCGTGGGTCGGTGTATCTGCGTATTGTTGCAATCCTGCGCCGATCGCTCGCGGGGTCCCGCTGGGTCGGTGTATCGGTGTATTGCCGCAATCCTGCGCCGATCGCTCGCGGGGTTCCCCTGGGTCGGTGTATCGGTGTATTGCCGCCCTGGGTCGGTGTATCGGTGTATTGCCGCAACCCTGCGCCGATCGCTCGCGAAGCCCACCTGGGTCGGTGTATTCTCAATTTTCCGCTCCCCTGCGCGGGCGCACTGCTGCTGTTGGTCGAGAAGAAGCCGAGGGCGTCTCTGCAACAACCGGCTCCGGGTCTTTACTTGAAGATGATGCAATCGAAGCTTTCGGAGCTGCTGCAGAAGGTTCTTCGACTTCCACAACCACACAATCTTCGTCCTCCTGATCAAGATTACCAGGAGTCCAACCCGCTCGAGAATACAAAGGCCTCTGAGTCTTATCGGCGTGAACGAGATAAATCTGATCCAAAGTCAAATCCGGTTCAGTCTCCAGCCGATACCTGATGTAGGCCTTGCGTTTTCTCTGAGCAGACTTCCCGGCACGAATACCTCGACGAGGAACAGGAGGCTCTTCTGCGGGAGGTCCTTGATCTTCGAGAGGCGGGGCCACGTCTGACATGGAACTCCGAGGACTTAGAGTGGATCACCAAAGAACAAAACCCAGAAGAGCTTACGGCTGATAACCAGTTATTCCGACCCCAAACAAGGATGACAAGATGTTAGGGTAGGAACGAGGAGGCAGGGAGGGAAAACAACAAAAGGAAACCCGACCCCGAACGTAAGAGCCAAACTCAGTCGGGCTCTTTCTCATCTTGAGCCAAACGGTAACGTTGGCATCTTTTGGCTACACAGTCAGACATTATCTTTACATGAGGGAACGCCGTATATTTACGACTAAGATTTCATAAAAAATGTGCAAGGCTTCCATACTAGAGCCCCAGCGCGCCCGCACAAGTATTCATGCAATCTCTAATAATGCAAAACCAAGCTTATTCTGCATGTTCAGCAGTGCCCCCCTCCCTCTCCCTGCACACACGCGTAGACACTTACGCTGCCCCTGAACACACTCATGCTAGTCATACACCTACTTGAGTGAAAGCCGCTGCTGTCCTCTTGTTCTGACCTCTCGTTTAATCGCATATGCTGCATGAGCTGATCATTGGCTACAGTATTTATGCAAGGCGGATTATGGCGGATTGTGCCTGCGCGCGGAATTGCAGGAGCAAAGCCACAGTTGCGAAAACGCGATCGCTGGGGGGTGTCATCACAGCCAAATGCCTTAGCTCACAGGGTGCTGATGAATGCTGCTCCAGCTCGATGGGAGTCAAAGGCTGAGGGAAGTGCAACAAGGTAAAGCCATCATCGTCTCGCATCACGAAAGCAGCGTGCTTGCTCTCCAATGCCTAGAAGACTTGTCAACGATGTCCTTTCACGTCTGCTTGTGAGTTGGCCGACTTGCCTTTAGCAACTGCCGAGCTCGAGGAGGCTCAGCCGCACGAACAGCCGACCATAGTGCTGATAAAGTGCCATGCTCCACGTCCTCGTGCAAAGCGATTCAGATCAGGCAGACATGTAACGGCCTATCCATGCTGCTTCAAATCCAGCAGTCCTTCCCATTCCATGTTCTGGCTTGGCTTTGTGACGAGACAGTGGGCTGCTTGTAGCCCTGCTGCAGTGAACATGGCTAAGAGACGGCTGCACAACATGATTCAATCAGATCTGGCGGTGTCCTCAGCCTCCTCTTCGGCCGGGGCTGATCGCTGATCCTGCCGTAGCAATAAATGAAAATCACTTGACAACTTCTGCTTGGGTCCTCGCCGAACTTTTCGAACGTCGCGGAAGGACCACGCAGGTCCTTCTTGCACTTGATCAGATACGTCGGTGCAAAATTAGGTGGCCAAAGGTTTAAGTAAAAACCACTTTGGAAGGTGACGAGATTCTGACACATCGTCCTCTGCAACGGCACCTTCCCTGAGCCCTTCATCCTGAAAGACTACAACGTGCATTGCTGGGACATGCCTATGACTCTCTGACAGAAGGCTCCCAAGCCTGTCTGGCATTCACCTCCAACTTTTCATTCGGCATCAGCTTCTCCTCATGCACTGGGTAGTTGCAGTGAGGGCATCGCAGCGTTTTGGAGTGGCATGTCGCAGCTCCTCTTCGCACCTGGCCACTCCGGTTGTTCCATGTTCGCCGGCCTCCTGCAGAAACAGAGGTTGCTGCGCAATCTCGTGGCACTGCGATCCGGAACGGTCCTGCAGTTGTTGCCGAAGAATGTCTTGCCTAACAGCTCGCTGCCGCAAAGTAAAGTATCGCTGGGGCAGTGCTGGAGATCCACAACGCCAAGTGTCGAGGTATGTAGATTCACATTATGCGAAGGATGCATGCCATGCCGGCATGCAGTGTTGCAGCTGAAAAAGAATCAGTGCCTGTCCCTGTCAGCTCCAGGTCTCAGGCTTCTCGGCGCACGCCATCTTGATAAAATCGCTGGCTCGCATGTTGTTCACGCTGGTCCTGTGCAGCTGGGTACTCGCATGACACCTGCCAGAACGACAGCGCCCTCAATGCGGGAGCATGCTACCGCTTTTCCGGCATGGGCCAATCAGCTCTCGTCACGCACACGCCTAATTTCCTCTACAAGCATCTGCTGACCAGAAATCGGACAGTGGCCATGTTGTTGTACATGAGGCACCAGGCAAGTGTAGCAGAATGCATATCCACTGCACGACATGGCAGCGTTGGTGCGGCGGCGGTGGCATAGCGGACATATGGTCCTATCTTCTGGCAGCAGGACAAGCTGTAGTGGCTGAGATGGACTTTCTCGACTTGCTGCATACGGGTAAGGCTCAGGAGGCGGAGGAGGTGCTTTGCGGGGCTGCAACGGTTGCAGAATCTGCTCCCGCTGATACCACCACTGCATAAACTGAAGCAAGTAGATCCCGCCCCAAAGAGAGCTCTTGCCACACACCACCACCAGGTCACGCATGCGTTTGGCCAGGCCCTTGTCACTTGCCTCATCTTGTGCCTGATTTGGAGGGTCCGGAAAGTGTCTCGCAAGCCGCAAGCCTAGTAGGTGCAACCAAGGTGACCAGATGCCTGTTTGCTCTAACAGATAGAGAAGGCGATACACGAATGTCAAGCCAGTGCTCGCAGTGTGTGCCGCCGGGTAGCACCGACGGAGTAGCAAGTCTGCTCGACAGCCGTCTGTGCTTTGGGACACTTCCAGCTGCCTGAACCTTTCTTCGCATTTTGCCCAGATCCATGGCAAGACGACAGCAAGAATCAAAGACGTTCCGAGTTGCCGTCTGTTCAAAGGGGGAGCATTTAGTCTCTGCCTCGCCCTCTCCAGGGCTTCCAGCGGCAACAACTGTTTCGACTCCGGCTGTTGCCGCCTCAAGCCGAAGAAGTGTTCCGCGAAGGTGGCTCCGTGCACTCGCAGATGGTACCCCTCAAGGCAGAGGAGGAACAATGTGTAAATGGCCTGCCAGTACCCCAGCACTGGCTGCAGAACACGTGGAGCCCTTTCTGCACCAATCTCCACGACAAATCTCAAGGCAGGCCTGAATATGTCGGCCAACTGATCTTGTGCAATAAGCTCAAAGAAAGTCGGTCGAAAAATGTCTTTCCCTGCATATACACTGGTCAGGAAACCTTCGTAAGCAGCCATCCGGATCGTGTCGCATGACCAGACGGCATTTACGCAGCAAACCGATCAGGACTCATGCTGCGCCGCTGCACCAACTGTCTGCAAGTCTGGGCTTCCTCTGATGATGCTAGCTGACGGCTGACGATTCCTCCTCCTCGGGCGTTCTGACTCATATGCTTTGCTGCTTTGCTTGGTGCATCGACAGCAATCTCAGTCTGTTTCATCTGACAGAACAAGCTTCGGCGCATGACGCTCATCAATACATTCAGACTACATTGACTAAGTCCTAAACCACTTAAACCCTGGCCTCCGCGGGTCTGCTCGGTATTCGAGGAGCAGCTCTACAGCCTCGTGGCATCCTGCGCAGACAGCCTGCCGACAGCGTGATCGCGAAGGCTAGTCTTACAGCGCCCAAAACCTTCGCCTCGTGTTCTTAAGTTCTTTGGCAGTTTTCTGAAATCAAGCTGGCACCAATTAAAGTTGGAAGCCCTGCTGCCTCCATGAGCGGAGTTTCGGCCAGGGGCTTGTCTGCAGCGTCCGGGCAGGCCTTGGCCTCCAGGAGGACGCGACAAGCACCTGTCAAATTTGTCCGATCTACGTACGGCACAAACAGTCTCTTCAAAGCCCTGCTCTTGCTTTGCTCGCTCGCCCACCCATGTCCACCGAGCGCGGAACCGAGCTGGGACACTTCCCCACTAACCTCAGCTTCCAAGTGGGCTGCGACTGCACGGCACTGATGACCGTCACTTACAATGCTGATACAAAGCTTTGCGCAGGCTCTACAGCATGCGCTGACGCAACCGGAGTTTTTTGTAGACGTTTGCTCCAACTCGTTGCTGTTGCCCATGGCCAGTGTCTGTGACATTCTGTGGCCATGGTCGTAATGCAAACCCTGCCCCCCGCGGGACAGCTTATCCATTAGCACAGCAAAACCTAATCCGCAAGGTTTCGGGGGGGTGCGCGAGTACGTGAGTGCGCACCCAATGCCAGGGACCCTACCAACGCGCTTCGAAGAGCCAACATCAGCGCAGTCTCCCCGATCTTGTTCCTTGTGTCGACGCCTGGAAAGACCACGCTCGACTTACCCCTCGAGCCTCGACACCAGGCCTCTGCTCGAGTCGGCCAGGTCCTGCGCCTCAAGGACAGACTCGGAGCTTGACTCCCAACTTGCAGCCGACACTTCAACGAACGTGGGAAAGGGTATGCACGTATCCGCCAGCCATGCTGAATGCTGTTCACTCAGCTGCCCCTACCACTCCTCCCTCCACCCCCTCCCCGACACTTCCACCCCACCCCCATCCCATGAACACCTCTACCCTCGCCTCCATCCTCATCCCCTGCACACCTCTAGCCCAGCTTCACTCTCCTTCCGATGTACACACATACGCTCCAACCGCGTTTTTCCGCTCTGCGGGTTCCGGGGCTCCTCGAGGGCTGCCGATGTCGTTCGTGCGTTGGAGCCACAGGCGGTGGCGTCACAGGGCCGTGCATCATAAGCATCAGCGGCCCCAAGGGTGCTCGGGAGGGCACGAGGGGTGGCGGCGGGCAGGCGCGCACGGCTCATGTGCACGCTGAATCAGCGTGCACGAATCCGATTCGTTGGTCTAGTATCTTAAACTGAAGCGAATTATAGTATAATTTGATTGGTTTGCGGCTTATGGCTCCAAAATGAACGTACCTGCTTCAGCTTAGTCCTGGCTGATGCCTGCGCTTCCCGCCGGTGGGTGCAGCCGTAAAATAAACTAAACAATGTGAATCTGAGGGGTTCAGCTAAGAAGCACGCAGGCTCAGCTTGACCAGTCGTGTTTTGTGCAGGGTTTCTGGGGTTTAGGGCTTAGGGAGTGCACAAGTGCGCATCCAGTGCATTGCCCAGCCTCCTGAACGAGCAATTCCAAAGCCACCTCGGCATCGGCTTCTGAAGCTCAGAAGCAGCAGCTGGAAGGAAGGAAAGTAAGGTTGCAAGTTGCAGAAGAGTGGAGCAGTGGAGTATGAGAAGAGGAAAAGAGATGGTACGTTCCTCGGAGGGTTACTGTAGGGGTTTTCATGAACAGAAAATCTCAGTTTTGCTTAGCTTTCGGGGGCACTGTGGCACAATGTGGGGTTCGCCGAACATTGCTGCGAATGCTGTGACGAGGCTGGGAAAGAGTAATTCAGAAAATGGATTTTGCAGCCGCTCAGAAATCTATGAGTCTGGTCGTGTTCCTGCAAATGCCCTTCATCTGGACCAGGGCAAGTCCCTCGACCAATACAGGAGGCTTGGAGATACAGCAAAGAGACAAGATCCTGGCTTTGCGTGTGAGCACAGGCAACTCTGCTGCCGCAACGAAGTGCAGAAGGGACTGCCTGGAGCCGGCGGACTGAACAGTTGTGTGCAGGTTGAGGTTCGCAGCAAGTTTGCATCCAACGCAGTACCGGCCATGTTTTGCCAGTGCTCATCCAACATAGGGGTGCAGAGGTCTTGTGAGACGCGCTCTCCTTAAGAGACAGCAACCTTTGCTTTGCGCTCTCTGTATGTGGTGCTCGTAAATGCCTGGATCCAGTCCAAACGTCCGTTGGCGCAAGTCAGCCAAGACGACTTGCTTAAGCAGATAGGATGTCGAATATGGTGCAGGAGCCCGTGAACAAGGCGCTAAGAGACTGTGGCCCCTCGAACTTTTAAGACTGAATCCATTCAGGCTCTGCGACAGCCTTCATGTACAGCTGGCAACGATTTGCGGGAACCCTCTCGCCGCGCTGGGTAGCGGGAGCTAGACTCCTCTGTTGCCACGAATTCTCCTCTCTGCTTCATGGAGGTCCGTGAAGCAACACTCTAGGCTTGCTGGAGGCTCCGTGAGCAGAGAGACCTCTCTACAGGGAGAACATGAGATTGTCAGAGTTGTGGCCGTCCAGCAGTCGAACTTCCATCAGCTCGAACAGCCTGCCACGAAGCGCCGGTCTCTGAGCTTCGGACGCTCTGTGAAGCTCACGTGCAGCACCGTAAGGAAGCGAGAGCTAACTTCCAGACTTGACAGAGACGCCTTTCAAAGGGCTGCGTATCATTCTCGAACTGCTGCAAGATCGCATTGTTGGCAAGAGCCTCAAGAGAAGGCTCGCTCAGAGCTGTGCTCGGCTCGACGGACAAAAAGAGTCCTACTGCTGTCCGTGATTGAGAGATGCCTGTCGCTCCTGGAATAGGAGCAGTTGGTCGACCTGTCCATGATGAAGGTTATAAGTTATAACTGTGTTGACAATGGCAGTCGCGCCGGCCTCAGCTTGATTGAGCTCCAGAACACCTTCAGACTCACCACGTTGAGTCTCCAAATTTCTCAGCACCTCACAGTGGTCACAGCATGAGCTGAGTACTCCTCCCTCTGTTTCAAGCACTGTCCTGCCTGCTGAGTAGAGACCAATAGCTCCTGAGCTGCAACACAGGGGCATCCGTCCAGCTCGCCCCAGTTCTGTCGGCAGAGCTTGTTGACCCACTTTCAAGTCCAAGACGCAGTTTGCATAGCTACTTCTCTCTCCACGCGCTCGGCAAAGGCAACCTCGAGCTCCTGCAGAGTTTCAGCTTGCCATTGCTGAGACTTTACGGAAGCTTCAGAAGCAGTGTAGTTTGTGTTTTCACTAGCCTGCAGCTGGGCTTGCGTCTGCCCGATCTCGACGTCAAACTCATCGGGCAAATCCACCTCTTGGAGCTGTAAGCCTGCCCGCATCAAATGCTCCAGTGACACATCAGTTTTCTGTTGCAGTGCCCCATGCCTTTGATATTCGCTTGCAGACCCTTGTCTGGAAGTTGGAAGTTTCTTTCTAAGTCCTGCAGGGTCACACTACTGTGGGCGCGCGCGACAGAAAACAGCTATTCTGAAAGCCTCCAGCATGGCGGCGATGATGATGGTACGGTTGGTGAAGTACATGTCAGCAGGGAAATGCGAACCTGAGCTCGAGTAATTCTCGGGAAACTGTCTCAGGCCTCACGCTTTGATGTGCTCAGTTGCGGCCACTGCAGTTGAAGGGCATGTGCTGATGATTGCCGCGCGAGCAAACCGAACAAAAGCATCATCATAGCCCTCCTCACCCAGCAGGTAGTACAAAGGGGTCAAAGCCTGAGCTTCAGAAGAAGCGGACTCGCCGGCTCAGCTACAAAGGTAGTCTCACAGACAGGTCAACTTTCAGCAGTGCCTGCGGCTCGAGCTTCCACTGAAAGCTCACAGTGACCTTGGCATGCAACTGCGGTGAGGAAGCAGCGAGACACGTCGAGACGTTCGTGCCTCGAAACATAATCAATCATAGAGTCTGTCGATTTGGGATCGGGCATACATCTCTAGCCCATCAGCAGAGCGAGCACGGATAGGAGTTTTGACGATCGGTGGAAAAGCACTCTGGGAAGTTGCCTGCGAGGGCACGACGCCGAACCGGGCGAACATGGACACACGTCACACACACACGCGCGCGCAAACCAGCAGATGCAAACGCACATGAGACTCAAACAGTATGCCGCGCCTGCACGCCTTGCGTCGAACTGGCAAAGTACATGGTCTGAAACGTCGATGGATATTCCAATAAACTGTTGCCCAAACCAATGAACCTGCTCAGTTGAAGGTTGACAGGCTAGTTGTCACTTCTTCAACCATTCACCACGCGCGAAGGTGAAGGCATGATGCTGTAAAAGCTTGGTCCGCTGAGGTCGTGGCTTCATTCCAGCTTCCGTCTCCTCAGGTGGTGGAACGCCGCTGACCCGGCTGTCAACACTTTCTA
Source organism: Symbiodinium sp. clade A Y106 (assembly GCA_003297005.1). Classification (NCBI taxonomy): domain Eukaryota; class Dinophyceae; order Suessiales; family Symbiodiniaceae; genus Symbiodinium; species Symbiodinium sp. clade A. The sequence continues at coordinate 81,516 of BGNK01000617.1, forward strand.
GCGGCTTCTGCCAGCTCCTAAGAGCACGCGGACAGTCGCTGCACGGACGCTGTACAGCTGCTTCGGTGCGTGAGGGCGTGACAATCCCAAATGCCACTGCTCGAAACAAGAAGTTGCGAGTCCATGTGCAGCACAGCCGCAGGTTCTTCCAAAATGCTTTGCGTCAGCCAAATCCTGCGGCACAGCATCGCATTTCACTCCCTGGTACAACCGATCAATTGGAGGTTATCGGCACAAGCCGTAAGCATCGGACAAATTTACAGCATACTTCCCCTGTTCCATGGACCTCAGCCGCTCTGTCTGGAAAGGCTACACCGCATGCACAGGCAGAGGAGCGCATACTCACGAGTGCTTCCGCCCAGTAGCCGCAAGGAGAGAACTGCAGCCTGAGAATCGCGGAGGTGTACAAAACATGAGCACAAGTCCTATGTTCACAACTGACAAGCATGCCGCCCTTGCAAAGCACTGTCCTCCGACAGACTGGCCTAGCTAGCCCCTCTGCGTGCTAAGCTTGCCGCGACAACACCAAACACCAGCCAGAAGCAGCCTTGACTTTCAGCGGATATATAGCTGGAGATTGTACACACACACACACGCACACGAACACGGACACACACACACACACACTTGCTGACCAGTCATCCCGTGGGATGCTGTTTGCGTTATGGTTACTTGTTCTTGTCATTTCTTCTTCATAATTATCGCGTCACAACATGTGGCCGATTATGAAACAACAGCTTCTTGAGGGTGTGAATTTGGGCGGCCATCGCAGGTACGTGAAGAAGGCGTCCCTTCTTCATGTCACAGCAAATCTGGACGGTCTTTGTTAGGCAGCNTGAAACAACAGCTTCTTGAGGGTGTGAATTTGGGCGGCCATCGCAGGTACGTGAAGAAGGCGTCCCTTCTTCATGTCACAGCAAATCTGGACGGTCTTTGTTAGGCAGCGCGATCCAGACATGCTCGCTGCACCCCTGCTGACATGACTGCAAAAACGGCTAATCCTACATCCTTCGGAACTGGAGCTGCGCACACACACAACCGGCTAAACCGGTAGATAGAAGTTAGTGCGGATCCGAGCTCTCACGCTGCGTATAAGCAGGTTGTGTAGGAGGCAGCTGCTGAGGACTGTCAAAGTGACGTAACATATCACCCATGGCTTGATCAAAAGTGGTGCGAAGGACTCCTAGTTGGTGAAACAAATCAGCAACCGCGTTAGCTACTTCCGTCATTTGTGCAGAAAACTCGGTTTGTTGCTGGGCCAGCTCACGAATTTGTACTTGTAGGGAATCAAGTTGAGACTGCTGCAGGCGTCGGACTGCCAACTCTTTTCACGATGGTGAAGCAAATCCGCACGAACACTTTGAAGTTCGGTTTGTGTGTAGTGAATCCACCGGTTCAATGGTAGAAGAGGCTCGCAAGCAGATCCCAAGGTATCGGAGCGCATGGCAATCAACGTGAACAGTTCTAGAACATGAAGAGCCCAAAACAAGCTACGAGAAGAGAACGTCTGGAGCAGGTACTACAAACAGCGAAGTGCAAGCGCGAGGCATAACAAACGCTTTTCACAATTGGTGAAACTGCTTTGCATGTGATGGTGTTACACTGCAATTAATGGTATCCGGCATCAGCGAAGTGTTGTCGTAGCTGCACGAGTTGGCGATCACGAACATGAGGTGGCCAGACATGTCTTTCAATATGCAAGTGGGCACTGTGGAAAGCCGCAGTGCGATGTCTTTCCGGGCCGGCACTGTTGGGTTCTCTAAACTTCCATCGTTCAGGACGAAGTATCAACTGCAAACGATGATGGTCAAGTTGAAGATCGAAGCCAAGAAACTTTTCAAGGGCATCACAGCTGGTAACGTGCTCGAGTTCTACTGGGGCCTGATAGAAATTATTGGTGAGAAAGTGCAGTAGTCGACGATCCTGAAGCTGTCGAGAGACTACCACAAGTCGATTGTCAACGTAACGAGTGCAAAAGAAAAACTCGCGGTTGTCAGAAAAGGAGCTTTGTAAATGCCGAACGTAGATCTCTTCTTCAATCGGAACAGTAAGTCCCGCAAGCATCGGGGAGATCTGGTTCCCAATTGTAGCTTCACGACATTGACGAAAGACTTTGTGCATGACTGTAAAAACACTGGCGTCACAACTGAGCTCGCAAATGTCAACGATGTCAGAAAAATGAATGAGAACAGTGCGCTTTGCTGCCTTTCGTGGTCTACCTTTCCAAATACGATGCTTGGTATCCTGCTCTTGAAGATTGACTGAGAAAGATGTAGACTCCGGATCCACGTTCTTGACAAGACAGTATTCTGTAACTGCCCAACGCACAGCATGAAGAATGCGAAATACAGGAATGGATGTGAAGAAGCCGACCAAGTCTTGATTGTAAACAACAGGATCGGCGTCATCTGGGAGTTGTTGCAGGAACACAGTCAACTTCTGTAAGATGCTGGGTAAAGTATCAAGGCCAAAAGAGCGGGGGCAAACACTACGAAGAATGAGGTCTAAGGCAATGGCTGTAGCACGAAAAAGCTTGGCATACAAGAAGCGAACATATGAAATGATGGGTCGAGCGGCCTTGAAGTCCTTCTTTTGTTTGAGAAGGACATATGCGATAGGCAAGCTAGAGGTACGTAGGTTGACACCCCACTTGTAGCGGCGCAGAAACGGTCTAGATGTTGTACCTCGAAGAGATACTTCGGCTTGAGATGGCTGCATGGGCAATAACTCATAGACATTGGTGTCACCAAAAGTGGCTCTGTAAGTATCCCAGACAAAGCGCTGGCAGAAAACATGGCCATGAGTTAATGCATGATCTCGACCATGAATAAAAAGTCCACGAAGTGATACTTTAAGGAATGTTGCACCCTTGTACTTCAATCGGTGAAACGATGTGGATTTGTGTTGGGGCCATTCTTGTAAAATGAATTGATGCCACTGCTCATAGTCCACTGTAAAGACGATGCAATGGAAAGGTAGTGTTGCAAGTTCGGGAACAGTCGAGAATCCATCGAATACTGCAAAAGATGTTGAAGCCGTCTAGAAAAGGACATCATCGAAAGCGGTGATGCCAGATGTCCATCTATAAACTTTGCACGAGGATGTTGCTGTCGTAGAAGAGAGCAATTGCAACTGGGCGGCGAGTCCCAAGTCCAAGACTCAGCCATAGAAATGTTGTTGTAAATAACATCACGTAGTGAACGATGCTTGCCAGCAACACACTTCTTATGGGGCAAATGGAAAGGAATCATGTAGTCTTTAGAGACTTGGATAATGTCAGAAATCCACTGCTCAATCGATTGTTGGAAAGGCTGACGCGCAAGAAGAGGTAGAACTAACGGACGGGGAGAACGCGGTGTGGCGCACTGTCTGAACTGTAATATGCCTCTGATGATGGCTCGGACTGCTGTCTGAGGTGGATCATCGAGTAGACTACACAGACGATACAGTGCATAAACCTGATGGCGATGAAACTCCGCACTCCGAAGCCGCTTCTCTGTCTGGAAGGCTTGCATACGTCCATTTGCGAGGTTAATGAGCAACAGCCAGTTGTCCACGGGCTCGAGAATGATGTTCTGGTTTTTTACTGAAGAAGTCCTAGAGTATGCAATCTCCGACGAACTTTCATCCAGAGTCTTTTGCCCGGGCTGCCATACGTAGAGCGAACAGTAAAAGGCTGAGCAAAGCGGGTTGTTGAAGTCGGATTCAATTTGACAACCCAAGGCGCATTCAGTTGTGGCTTCCACGAATGTATGAAGCAATATTCTGCAGCCCGGGCTTGTTCTAGATCAGCGAAGCAATGAAGCGGAATAATAATGGCATCTTGACGAGAATGAACAGACACTGAAGTGGAACCGACATAAAAAGGTCTATGCTGTAGGAGGGCACCACATCGATAATTCCAGCCCCGCTTTTTCGCAAGCGGCATGATCATCACATAGACGGTATTTCCAGACTGAAACAAATCGGAGAAAGCCTGAAGACTCNCCCGCTTTTTCGCAAGCGGCATGATCATCACATAGACGGTATTTCCAGACTGAAACAAATCGGAGAAAGCCTGAAGACTCAATCCTCGTAAATGATGTAGTCTTCGTTGCCAAGTTCGGGTGTGCACTGCTTGAGAACAACTCCGGAAGATGCCTTGTACAAATATAAACGCAGCTAACACTCGAATAGGAATGCGAAGCGAAATATATTCACTCATGTCAAAGCAAAAGTGTAACAGAATCATAAGACCATGAAGAAGTAAGGCTGAATTGTCCTCGTACAATGTGTCCGATTCTGAACCGAGTCAGATGTCGCTGATGGCAGTAGCAGCGAGCAAAACTGTCACAAGTTCTGGGCC
>BGNK01000617.1:91928-113932 GCA_003297005.1 Symbiodinium sp. clade A Y106
TAACTCGCAGGTACGTTTCCACGCCCTGTCACTGGTAGTCTTCGTTGGCTGAGGTACCAGTGACGGGCCCTCAGCCCCCTGCTCCGAAAAATCGAATCCAGAATTCAGGTCATTTGGTTTGAGGGTTCTGTGGATTCACTCTGAGCAACAGAGGTCCACACACACACACAAACTGACATGAGCTGCCCGAGGTGGGAAAGCAGCCAACCCCAGCTCAGTGCAGCCGAGGCTCAACAAAAGCAGCCACATGCTTTGAATATTTGAATATTTTCAATGCCCATGTCGGCACCTGAGTTTCACAACCCAGGTGTTTCACTACAAGACGAAGCCGGCGAGCTTGCCAGGATAATGCAGCGCAGGTTGATTAATTTTGTCCTGCTTTTGCTGCCATGATTGCCATGCCAGGCACGTCTGAGCACACTCGCTCTTGTTGGCAGTGCGAGCAGGAAAACACTGGTAGAAAGCCTCTACCAGACGTATCACAAAGTCAATGTGTGGGGGACCTCGAAACTTCTGTCTTGCAGGCGTCCGCACTGCATACTCGACCCTCATGGGCAGATCTTGCCAGCATGTGTGCGTTGCACGACTACGTGGCCACGCTCTCGAAATGAGGAAAAGAGTGCAACATGTGTCAAGACTGCCCAAGCACCTCTCGTGGCCGGCGGATGCAAGAAGTTGCTTGCCCAGGTGTGGATGTGGCGCTTAAGCTGCGAGCTTCGAACTCGGCTAGCTGCTGCAAGTAGCTAGGTCAACTTCTGCACATTCTGCAAGATCCCTGCGCATCCGATCCGGCGCGAGGCGGCCAGGACCAGATCGGGCTACAGCACCCTCAAGAGCATTCTATGATATTCTATAATTCTATGCTTCTTCACGCACCCAACCTTGCGGCAAGATGCATCGGCATGCGATAGCTGACGGCATTCAGGCTGTACAAGGAGGCTGTGGGATTCGTTTCCCGCCCAGGCTGGGAACAGCTGAATGCTGACATGGATAGTAAGAAATTCAAAAGAACCGTCAAGCACATCTTGGGACCCGGCACGCGCGACGTCCGTCCAACCTGCCTAGTCGTGCTCTTTGTCTGAGCCAATGGGCTGCATGTTTGAGGTATCCCGTGGAGCCAGGATTCCAAAATACTCGGCGACCTTGACACCAACAGGTTGTAGATTGCCAGACGATCGCATATGCAGGACGAGCAACGGAAGCCACTCAGCCATAAGACTGCTGAAAACCTGCAGTGCGCGCCCTGACGCATCGAGGCCGAAGAGCGTGGAACCCCAGGAAGTCGAGTCGCCTTTGCCGAAGCAAAAGGCTTTCGAGAGATCTTCGACTCCGGCTTTGAGGCTTTCGCCACTTCGATCCTGTCACAGGCGGTGCGTAAGCTCTTTCGCAATGGTGCTGAGTCACTCACAGCCAGCTACCCCTTCCTTCGCACGCAGAAGGCGCTCAAAGGTTGCAACTTCCTCGCGCAAACTTCACAAAACAGCAGAACTGCAGAACAGTTGCAAAACCTCAGGCCCTGGCAGAGGTAGCGATAGCTTCCCTGAGACAAGCCTCGGCAGGTGGAATCAGCAATATGGATATGCACTGTCTCTCTTTGTCTTCATGTGCGTTCGATGTCACTGCGCATGCTGACAGCCGTGATGCAATCGGTCAATTGCAAATTCTGTCAACCGCCAGGAGTGAGACCTGCAATGCCTTCGCAGCAAACTCCGATGCCTCAGAAGCTGGTGAATATGTGAATAGTTCGACAGGGCTTTTTGGATGTGGCTTGAAGGATGTATCAAGTTATCTGGACAGAACTTAAACCAGAACAAGCTACAAAACTAGCGACATCCGTGCACGGTCGGGGAATGCGAAGCTCCGACTGGCTTGCTGAGACCCGTTCCACATCAGGCGAATCTTGCTCATCCTGTGCTTGCTTTTGCTGTTGCGGAGGGGCGGAGGGAGCGGGCTCCAGAGACAGGGCCTGCACGAAAGGCAAGCTTATCCTCACAGTGATGCGACGAAGTGCGCGAACTTTTCAGCTCGTTCATCTGGCTCTATAGGCTTCTGCTTGTCCCTGGCTGAGGCACTCCCCGCAGCCGGCATCAAACAGCCTTCTGAAGTCACCCGCTCTCTGTCAGGCCAAACATGTCCGTGACTCTTCTGCATTCTGACGCAAGCTCTGCATTAAACCAACAGTGAGCGGGGATTCCAAGCGTGGCTGTTGTCACGATGACTGCCGGGTTTGCCATGCACAAGCACAGCTGCCCAATATGCCATCCTTCCGAAGCAACCACCCCTCAACACGACATCCTCCAGAGCGGTTGATCAATTTATTGTCACCTGTAGGGCTGTAGGGTTTGCGGTGGATTTTGCAAGACATTATCAACGGCTCGGCCAGAACGATGCATTGCAAGCCCGAGCTGTACAACGTCTCGCGGCTCTTGCAGCTTCTCGAGCCCTGGGGCCCTTCTATTTGGCACCTTTGCTCGCCAAGAAGTCCGCATACTGCACGTCATACAGCGTCGTGTGTTCGTGGAATTCCTGCAAGCTGCTGAAGCGGGCTCAGGCTGGCAGCAGGTGGTGCATTCAACATGTAGCAGTCACCGCTTCTGATCCACTTCCACTGGCCGCAAGTATCAACAGGGCAGGCTTGCCTGCAGAAGCTCTCGAACAAAAGGGGCTGGAACAGATGGACCACGAGAGAGCTGCTTGCGAACCTGCAGTTCTGTCCACGGTCGCACGATGGTTGGCATCAGACTGAATTTAATGCGAAGCCTTGTCAAGTAGCCGCCGATGCTCTTTGACGTGGCTCGTCTTCGCAGACAACTTCTCCTAAATGGCAGAGAGGAACCGCCGTTTCGGTTTGAGACCAGTCACCCTTGAGCTCGGCACATTCGCGTGCACTCCAAAGCCGTGCTCCTCGAACAAAGCTTCCTGCCAGGAGTTTCGCGGCAATCTACTCGAATGTCAATGAGCAACATGGGGTCCAGCACTCCCTCAAACAGTTTTACATCACTCCTCGTGAGCGAAATGGTCCGACAAGCATCTAAGAACCTCCTCGCACGGAGCCAGAGAGGGTATGCCAGGGGTGTTGAAACCGGCTCGCTTCCAGCGCCTCGAGCACCTCTCGGGACCTGGCACTTGACACTTGAGACCCACTGTGTGCATTTTTGAATAACAATGCACATTGCGATGTGTCTCTTTGCCTATCGATAGCTGGAGGTGGTCCCGCCTTGTCTCAACAAGGCGTCGCAACGCTACGGCGCACTCTTCATGCTCAGAGTCCATGGATGCCACCTGCCACAGATGGGCGGAGGCAGCAAGCCTCGACCAAGTGTTGACTACGGAATGGAAATTGGCCTTGACGCTTATCAGGTCCAGAGCTTGACTGACAAAGGACGGGTCAATATGGCACCTGAGACTGACTGCTCGGCTGTCGTTCAAGCTGGCGTCCTGGGCATCGGACTCGGCCCGATCGCAGTTGCTTGGATCGCATTCGGTGCCTGCCACTGTGAGGTGACAGTTCTCGCAAACTTCTGCTTGCGCGCCTGCGTTGTTGTAGCCAGCTTCGCAGCCCATTCCTGGTTTGCAGGTGCCTCCGTTGCAGCTGCCACAGTCCTCCGCCTGACAGCTGGGTCGCAAAGCCTTGGACGTCGAGGCTCCGAGGACCGTCCTGTTGGTCCTTGCTGGCGCTCGTGCTGCAACCTGGCCGGAGCTAGGCGGCTGAGAAAGGCTGGCTGGCTGGCTTCCGCCCTTTCCCCCACACACCTTGGCCGCAGGTGCCGTTGCTGCAAGTCTGCATGCTCTCCTCGTCCATCGGCTCCAAACGCTCTACCTGAAGGGAGCCGCTCTCCAAAGCCTCGAAGGCAGGCCCAAAGGCCCAGACTGACGAGCGTGGAACGGCAATCACTTTTCCCTGCAGCGGCCCATCCTTGGCTCTCTCCGATTCATGCGTCATGCATGCAGAGTGAGTGCTGAAGGGTCATGTGGCAGTACAAGCTGTCGGCCATCATGCTTGCTGGCACTATCGGGGGAGCGGGAGAGAAAGAGATGGAGAGACAGAGGGAGAGATAGCGAGGGAGAGGGAAAACCGGCAGGCTGGCTGGGAGGGGGAAGTGCAGGGGAGCACAACCGATTGTCAGTGACGAATGTAAAAAATAAGCTGCACACCATGAAGCCGAAGTCAACCTGCTTAAGATGGGTATGGAGTGCACATCCACGTTGACCGATCCAACAGCAGTTTCCTGCCTTGTCACCCTCTGCTCGTGTACAAATCCCCCTGAGCAGCTACTGAACAAAACTGGAAGTCTCGGTGCAGTCGGTTCGAGCGGTGGGGTGCCGTCCTGTAGCCTTGGAGTTTCTCCAGTCCCGCTGGTGCTTTGACCAGTTGCACTTCTTCGCCGGGACCTGACTTTGTATGAAACCATGGGAGTCAGCTACAGCATACGTGCTCGCAGATTACATCATACCCAGTCTCAGATCACCACAGAGGTCTGGCAGGGGCAGGTTCTTGCACACAGAGTTCAGCAACGCCTGCGAAACGTGAAACTCATCCGCAACTCAACAAGTCAAAATATGTCAAAACAGTTTCCAACTGTCTCGTCAGACAGTAGAGCACTTTCAGTGAGCTCTACCCTCTCTTGAAGCTCAGACTAAGCTCCGCATCTGCGTGCCTGGAGGACACTAAAAAGACTTAGCATTGGCAATGTCCTCTGCAGCTCCGTGAAATCTGTTTTTATTTATCTTTGGTCTCGAGATTTCGCTCGACAATCCTTCGACTCGGATCCCGTTCAGTGCTGCCTCCACGTGCTGGAACGCCAATGCCCGGACCTGCCAAATCGGCAAAACCGAAAAGACACCGGGCTTTCTCTGCCTCCATGACTCCGCCTGCATAAAGGGAGACGTGCCCTCAGAGACGACCTTGTGCCTTCGGATTTCGGACTTCGGCCCGGTGTGACAGGGCCGAACTTCTAAGGGAGCTACTCCTTGTCCAGGATAATGAAACCCTGGCAGCCCAGCTGCCCGTACCTGCCATGACGGTTGCCATGACGGCGTGCCACGGATCACAATGCTCTGAAGGTCACGTGGGCATGTCTCGAGCTGACTCCACGAAGCCATTCACCTCAGCTGTAACGAGTGAAGGCCGCTGAGCTGCTGCCCTTCTGAGGGACGGAGGCCACGGCACAGTGCGTAAGCTTCATCTGATTGCTCATCTCCTCTGGAAGCTCAAATGACTTGACGCATTTTCTTGTTGGGCAAAGCCATGCCTTGCACAAGCCATATGCAGAGCGGTCTCCCAGCACCTCATTCACTCATTCTGAATATCGCACTTGCGCAAGGCAAGAACCTCATCTCTCAAGGCATAAGGTTGCTTTGGCTGGAGCCTCCCGGGGTTCGGCAGCGGTCCCAAGCAAGATTGAGAATGATTGAGATTCTGTCCATTCGACAAACACTTGGTCCCTGGCACAGATGCAAAGGAAGTTACAGTCAAAAATGCCCTCGGCCTCAGAGACGGCACGCACGGGCAGCTTAGGAAAAAACATCCCCCGGGGGCCCGGGGTGCGTGCAGCCCAGGAGTTCATCTGCTGCGCACAGGGCCAACATCCGCCTGCCGCATGAGGCGACGATGGAAGGACTCGAACAGCCACGCAAGCAACGCAAGCAAGCCTCAGGAGGTGTAGAAGTGAATCACGGTCGGCTTGCCCTTGTAGTCACACCTGCCAGCTGCAAATACCATGGCCACTGGACATAGCTACATAGCTGCTTTCGCATTCAAAGAGGCATTCCGAGGCCCATGCAAAGACACCTTTTTCTGCAGTGGCTTTGCCTGGCTTTCTCGGCTGGGCATCAGGCTGCAAGCCTGGGGATGTAGCTTGGAAGATCACATGTCCCTGCCTCGGGGTAAGGGGAAACCAGTTCGAAAGATACCTGGCATAATGAACAAAGGACGACCTTCCGTATTCCGGGGCACAGCAGCGCTTTCATGCTGTACCATCACCCATGGCTGCTAGCTCGACGGATGAGACGCCTCTGGTGCGCCAGCCGCGGCCATAGCCCGCCGAGCCTGTCCGATGCCACTTCACGCACAAAACATTGGGAGCAGAGTTTCGATGCCTGAGCTGAATTCGAAAGCCTCCGAGGGCCTAGCATCAGCCGTGAAGCTTTGTACATCTGACCGGTTACAACACGGCTCTCCAGAACTGCCACCAAGCAGCAAACCGCCGACAGACGATTTCCCATATGCTTGCACAGTTCTTTGAGCCGCAGGGTAGTAGATGTAGTATCAAGGTGGCGCAACTTTCTTGATTCATACAAACCATGGTATGGAAATTGCACTAGAGTCCTTCCCAATGCAGCGTCACGTCTCCAACAAGCACTGGCGTCCTCGTCCAAAGCTTGTGAAAGAAGACTCTTTTTGGCCTGGCGGCTTGTCTGGCATTCGGTCTCACATCTGGCCACGTGGAGCGAAGAATGGAAACACCCGCTTGAAAGTGAGGCAGCTACAGTCTCAAAGACCCATCCTCCATAAGTCATGTACGGAATGCCTCACCAACAGAACTTCCTGTCCGGGTCCGGCTGACCCAGACATCTCCTACAAAAGTTGTTCAGTGCCACCTCGATTGTGTGGGACGAAGAATGTTTGACATTACTTTCTGAAATAGCCAAAGCCACCTCCTCCAGCTGCTTGGGGTCCCTCTTGTCGACGGGTCTCGAACTGGCACATCTGGATCTCTGTGGCTTTGTTTTACCACGCTGGCTGTTGGACATCAGAACCTGGATGTTTCTTGAATCTTGGGCGCGAGGAGTTGCAAGAAGCTCGACCTAGCGATTGCCGCCCAACTTCGCAGAAGCCAAATGCAAAAACAGTGCTTCTTCTGCAGTCCAACTACTGGTATCTGCGGGCATGCCGGCCGGGCCTTTGCGGGTCGTCCACTGGAACGAAGTCTCGGGCTAGCTTCCCCGCTGCACTGAGCCTGCTTGTTGTGAGGGAAAGCAAATTCTCTCAAACTATGCCGCCGCATGCCCTTTGCAGGGCTTCAGCCTGACCTTGTCGGATCGGCATTTTGCTCGAGGAGCAGGTGGCAAAGTGCAGAGTCTCCGCCACAAGCAGCCTCCGTTGTCGATGGAGAGGGCGTGCGAATTGGACATATGCTGGGAGGCGGTGAGAGACTTGGAGTTTTTTTTTACCCTTTCACCGGAGTGCTATCCCTCTGACATGAGTGCGAGAAGTCGCTTCAGGCCAAATAGTTCAAAACATCTACCGTCGCCTCCATCAACGCTGTCTCCCCGGTCAGGTCATCTGCGGTGTCTGGGTCTGCCCGAGCCTGGTAATTAGTCATGTTGCATCTGCCCGCATGACATGTAGAATCCAGAAGGCAAGTAAGGAAGGCAACATAGGCACGCTTTGCGCAGCTGAGTCTGAGTGACTCCATGCTTCTCCGCAAGTCCTGTCAGCTGCGCATTCTGCGCATGTCCTGACCGGAGGAACTGCGCCTGCCGATCTGCCCCTAGTGGCACGACCCAGTTACACTGCCCACCTATTGTCTCTTCGCATGATGCTGTAGATGTAGCCGAGACCGGCAAGGCTCAGATCTTCTACTTTTGCACTGACAGGATCTCTGGCTAGTGCTTAAGTATGCTTAAGTGAAACCACCGAAGAATCAATTATCGCGCATGCCGCACGAAGAAATGGCTGGCAATTCTCAGCTCATGTCTGCGGACCTCACAAAAAAAACAGTGTTTCATGTGGCTTTCTGTATTGCATCCAGCAACGGATGGGCTCGAGGGCAATCTGTCCAGCCATGCTCCAGCCTTCCGGCACAGCCGCAGCGACGAGCTGCTCCGGCTGCTGCTCCAGCCCGGCCTGTCATCAGCCATTCTGCGAATGCATTGCCGTGGCGCAATGAAGCACAAATGGCTAGATGCAACAGAAGGCTAGGGGAGTGCGCACATGTGCATGTGCCATTCTGGACTGAAGCTTCCCCGCGCAAGTTGGTTCACGCAAAGGTGTGGCTTTCGACCACTTCTGCGAAAACGCAAGATCGACTGGAAGCTGCCTCCGCGGCACCTGTTCAGGCCGTGCAAAGCACTGCAACTGTTGTCTGTATGCACTGAAACACTTCATGCCCACCTCCGGCTGTCTCGGCCTGTCGGCGCCGGGAAAGCAGTATCGCCGTCAGCTTGGACACACCAATTTGGTTCGCAGGTGAAGTAAACCTTGCAGTCTTGCAGATGCACAGTGTTCCTGCCGGAGTTCGCACTTATGGTGTGCAGACCCTAAATGGCCTGCACGCACTGACTCACCTTTTTGGAACTGGCCACCTATAATCTTGTCGTTTCTGCATGTCGATTAATCTTGCAGCTACCGGTCGGGCGTGTTTTCCGGCAGCAACTGCGGAATTCCGATTTAAAGGTTTCTATCCTGGTTCTGTTCTGGGGCAAGCTTGTGGGAAATTCCAACTCCTGTCTTGCGTCAGCTCCTGGAGCTTTCCAATGAGAAGGGCCGGCTTTGCTGCAGTAAATTGGAAAATGTCAATTTGACAAGGATGTCTTTTGCAACAGAGATTGAAAACAGAACATGCTGGGTTTGGTGTGTGGCAACCTACTGGGGCATTCCAATTTGTGGCTTGTTGCTTTGTGTCAAGTTACCAGGAAATCCATACACGCAAGTTCCCGTCTCGTAACCTCTAGCTATACACCTTGGCTGTTTGCTGGCCTGGGAGTTATTATCCCGGCTTCTCTGTCAGCAGGGGAGGTCGCGCTGTCAGGAAGAAGCGGAAGCTAGGGCCCCGAAGCTTCCCTCAAGGATTCCCACCGCGCTGCGAAAAGAGGTTCTGCAGCTTCCTGTCTTGTGGTAAGCTCGTGGGGGATTTTGATTTACAGGGTCTGCAAAACAATGGTTCGTGCGCGGCTGGCACAAAGATACGTGGAAGGTGGGGGCCCGGGATTCGCGGCTCATTGGAGCCGAACAGAACTGCTGCAGCGGGGAGTTGTTTGGACTCCGGCCACACCCCCCCGTCCAGCCCCAAAGCGCGACTGTCAAACTTCACTTCTGCCCTAGATTTCAGGCATAGGCAGACTCACACATTTCTGCCCGAACCTCCCCTCATCTTCCCCCCCGCCCCTGCTCGTGCCCTGTCCCCTTCACCGCTTTCCTTCGCTTCCTTCCGCCTCAAATCCGAGAATAGGCCACACCTTGAGGCTCAGTGTAGTGAGCGGAATTTTTAGGGTTTAGCGAGGCTGCCACTGAGGGGAGATTCTACTTTTTCGAGTGTTGTTTGTGTCTACAGCATCTCTTGAACCGGAAAACTTGCATCCTTTCAACCAAGCCCGAGGGTTTTCAGACGAGACCCTGCCCAAAACCTGGGTAATAAGGGCTCATAAGGGCCTTGAGACTTCAAACATTTGCCCACACCGTGCTCACTTGGCCGGGCGGAGGCGGACGGCGCGAAGCGTTTCCTATAGAGGCCTGGAGCAACAACACACAACATCATCTTTTTTGGCCGTGCAAACCCCTTCAACTGAGCATCGCCGTCATTGCAGACTAGGGCTTCAGACAGCAACCAGGATCCCTAAGTAGCCAAATGCCACCCCTCGAACAGAAAGCAAGATCTTGAAGGTTGAGATACCGAACATGCAAGCAGCACCCTAAGACCTGCAAGCCCTAAAGCCCAAACCTCAAAACCATCAATCCAGTAATATCAAAAAAAAACCTTAAACCCTAAAGCCCTGGCCCTGAAAGCCTTAAACACAAAAAATCCTGCAGATGTCTCTCGTAACACGACATGCATGTATGTATGTGTATGTATGCATGCATGTCTGTGTGTATGTATATGTGTAATACATCTATATATATATACACACTATATACACCTACCGATAGTGAGAGAGAGAGAGAGACTGAGACTGGCATGAAGAAGGTACGTATCTGCGTGCTTAGTTATTTGTTTGTGTTTAAAATATGTTTCTTTATGTAAAATAATCCGACGGTGTATATGTATATGTATATATACACACACATATATCGAGAAGTATGCTTCGCTTCATTTTTGTATGCGGAGTACATGTATGAGGTATACAGTCAATCACCAGAGGACCTCCAGACCATAGGACACGAGACGAGGGGACCAGGAGACCGCAGGACCAGGTAGTCTCACGGTAGTCTGTGGGGTTGGGCACTCCAGGGAGTCTCACGGTAGTCTGTGGGGCTGGGCACTCCAGGAGGTAGTCTCAGCGGGCGAGGAGTAATAGCTGACTTTAAAATCTAACAACCCCACACCGAGGGTGGGGAAAAACACAGCAGAACCAGCGCATCGCAAGAACATCACTCAGTTTGTGTTTTCATTGCCAGGTCACATGTCAGAACTCTGGCCGACATGCCGAGTCATGCTGATTGCTAGTCATGCCTCCGTTCATGCAAGGATCTTTCTGGCCAACTCCTCCAGGACTGCAAGCTCATCCGCTTCCTTCACCTGCAGACCTAAGTATCTCATGTGCCAGTTACGCACGCGCCTTTAGCCCATGTCGCTCATACATTCGGTTTGCTTTAGCTGGTATGTGCTGTTGCACGCTGCCGAGCTTCCCTCGATCTGCTCAAGCTCTTGCGCCAACATCCTCACAGGACTGTGCTATGCACGAAGAGGGCCGCTGCCCTGACAGCATCCGACACTCTGCTGTGATTTAGACATGGTAACACTGATGAAGACTGGGCAGGGTCTCCGCCGTTGCATTGCTCTCATCTTCTGCGGATTCTGTGGCTCGAGTGCCTCGAGGGGAGACAGGCTACGTGCAGATCCGCCATTTGATGTTGACCAGACACACAACCAACTGCACCACCGACACATCAGAAACGATGTTATCGGGGAAAGTTGACGGGGCATCGTGAAGGGAGAAAGGACTGGCTTGTCAGCGCCTTGGCTTCGCGCCTGCAGAGTCGCTCTGTGACATCACCTTCGCCTGAGCAGCACGACCGTGCAATCAACTGGGCCATCTCCATTTGACGATGCAGAGCTTGGATTCACTTGAACTTCTTTCCTGCAGCTAGCGGCTGCCGTTCACGCCCTCCTCAGAGCGAGGGTGCAGCCAAGCATCGTTGGAGCAGCTGTGCTTTGCGGGAAATCCGCGGCCGGAAGCTGGGCTCTTCTGCGTGCCTGGGCAGGTCGTGAATCTAACGCGGCCTTGGGCTGTAAAGTTAGCCGCCAGCACTTCCATCTGCATTCTCGACGCCCAAACACTGACGAGTTCCGAAGCGTCTCTCGTGTGTAGAAAGCGATGCATTGAGCTGCTT
Organism: Symbiodinium sp. clade A Y106; assembly: GCA_003297005.1. Taxonomy (NCBI): domain Eukaryota; class Dinophyceae; order Suessiales; family Symbiodiniaceae; genus Symbiodinium; species Symbiodinium sp. clade A. Next base: position 103,201 of record BGNK01000617.1, read on the forward strand.
AGGCCCTGGAGACAGAGGGGACGCAGATTCCAAGAAGTTTCATCCAAGACACGTCTTTCGCCCCTTCTGTCTCTGATGAACACGGTCATGCCAGGGCTCCCCAGCATCGAGCACGTGTCTGGCAAGTACAGCGAGTAAGCCAGTACTGGTCATGGTGACATGGTGTGCTATTGTGGGAATGGCCACTATAGTCACGCAACTCGACACTTCGGCCTGAAGATGGCCTTGCTGCGCTCGTTGATTTTCGGTTGAAAGGTGTGCTCAGCTGCTTCCACTTCCTTCTTGGCATTGACAGCCTCTGTCACCTGGAAATCTGCACAAGCAAACTAGGCCATTGGCTTTGCATCGAGCACCTCTGCAGAAAGAGAGATGTGAAATGACGTGAAGGAGCTATGCCTTGCGAGTGCGGATCACGGACCGCGTAACGTCTTCTTTTCGGCTCCACGGCGGGGCGTAGCCTCGGAGTCAGCCCACTTATGGCGACGAACCGTGCAGCAATGCTCTATCGTGAAAGTTCGTCAAACCAGCTGGGTATGCTCTCGCACAGGCCTGCTCCAACTAGCTTGCGTGACTCCGCAGTGATGCTGGGCGAGGCCAACATCTGAGTCTCCTGAGCATCACCCCTACCAGCGCCCTTGCACTGGATCGTGCAGCCGGAATACATCGCAGGTGCAGCTCACACTAACAAGTGAAATTTTGGATCTCTCACCGCTTTCGAGAACGTCACAATCTCGCGAAACACGACGGCGACACGATCGAGCGACGGCAGGGTGGCTGAAGTGCACTCCGCTCTACCCGCCGCTGGTACCGCTCCTGCTCATTCTTTTGCTGTTGTGCAGTTTCCAGTTTGGCTTGCCTCTGCTTTATGAACTCGACATTGCCTCAGTCCACTGGCGACATGGGAAGACCCAGCAGCCGTGCGGGAAAGAGTGCAGTGAATACTTGCGAAGAATGTCCCAAACATCCAGGCAACGCTCGTATGTTGCCATAGGTGGGCTTTGCGCGCGTGTCGGAGACCTTCATGAAGCCGAGGTCTCTCATAAAGAAGTAACGCTCTTTCCCTAGCCTCTGTTGGCTTCGTGGAGGAGGCCCGAAGAGTGTGTAGTGCGAACCAAGTTGGTGACCCTGCGGCCTGTGAACAACGACAGCAAACTTCAGACGCACTTCTGAATCGACTGATGCTCTCGACTCTCGACAAGCGCCAGGCCTTTTGATTGACCACTGTCGATTTGTAGATGGACTGCTTGGTGAGCTGCTGAAGCTGACCGCACCTGTGGACGTAGGACCAACGTCCCAAAGGTGGAAAACCCTGGCTGCGGCGAACTTTCAACGACCTGGTGATTGTGCCGGCGATGCTTTGGAGCTCTCTGCAGATGTGGTCCTGCAACAGAGGCGGATGAGCAAGTGTTTGATTGAGAAAAGTCGGAAGGTTTCCAGAGCCTGCGAATGGAGTTGACATCATTGAGCGCAGCAGACTGTAGCAGCAAGGAGTCAACCTTCTCAGGCAAGCTGACCATATTTGAGGCCGACAGGATTAGAAGCCGCCTGTGCAGAAAGCGTTGTCATGAAGTCCGTCGAAACCATGTCGGTGCGCCGGGTGCGCTGGCTCGACTGCACTTCATCGTGGGTGGTCTCCTCGCCATCTGCAGCACATGTTCGGCTGTACTCAAGCTGCCCTTGTGATCGTAGCGCATGTGCGGCCGACCAAACTCCAATGTCTGCAGGACATCGCACGACATGTCAAGTACTAGCCTCTGCTCGCTATCGCGAGTTGTGGCAAGTCCTGCAGCAAGGCCTCTGCCAAGAGAAGCTGCTCTTCGTGGGAATAAGCAGCATCCTGTGTGAATTCGCTGACGACAGGAGGATAGCTTATTTTGGCGAAAATCGGCGTGGCCAGTGCACTTCACGGAAGATCCTGCAGCAGAACAGGTTCTTCTGCAACCATGGCTCGAGCAATCGATACAGACGGCTGAAGAGTGGGGTAGGTACTTCGTTATATACTCAACTTTCATCAACATCTTGCATACTTACATTTCGAAAACAGACGGGAAGACTTGCAGACACGTTCTCTCCGCTTGCATTTGCAGGATCTCAGTTCAATTGAAAACATCCTTTAGGGTCAGGAAATCAAATCCCAGGAGACGCTGCGGCGTGCAGGAAAACCTATCACGGGACAGGAAGCTGCGGATGAACAATACTGAACTGGCCGATTCGTAGACGAGGTGCTTGCAGAAGGCAATACAAAGCTCAGTTTGCGATAGATGCAATGCGGAGGCAAAGGTACGTAGCCTCCAAAAGGTGGCGCACTGGCAGGAGCCTTCCGTTTCTCAGCTCCTGCATGCATTGCTACTCACTGGCTCTGCAGGGGTTTCGGTGCTTGCGTGCTTGACGCCACAGTGTGTGACAGTGAGAGGGAAGCGATGGGAAACTGAACATCGTGAAGCTCACGCTGCGTCTCCGGACCTGCCTACCAGACCTTGCAGTGGAGAAGCACTTCCGCTGTGTTGTTTCAGTCCTGTTCAGCTTGCGCGAAGGCTCCTGGCACACGCCAGCCGCCAGATACTCCCTCAACTGCGAATTCCAAAACGAGGGACAGGTTGAGCGTGTCAGCGCTTTCCGTGACCGCCGATTTGCGACTGGCGGTCCCCAACTTGAGAGGCAGGCCATGAAAAACGAAAGCTCGTAGCAGTAGTAGTAGCAGCAGCCGGTCCCGGAGTGGTAGTGGTGGTAGTAGTGGTAGTAGCAGTGGTAGTGGTAGTGGTAGAGTGGTAGTGGTGGTTGTAGTGGTGGTGCTGGTGGTAGTGGTAGTGGTGGTGGTGGCGGTGGTGCTGGTAGTGGTAGTGGTAGTGGTAGAGGACTATTACCACTAGTAGCAGTAGCAGCAGTAGCAGTAGCAGGAGCAGGAGCAGGAAGAGTAGGAGTAGTAGTAGTAGTAGTAGTGGTAGTAGTGGTAGTAGTGGTCGTAGTGGTAGTGGTAGTGGTAGTGGCAGTGGCAGTGGTAGTAGGGGCAGAATCGGAGGAGGACGGCTCTGCAGCTTTTCTTACTAACTTTGTTACGAAACTCTGCTCCAGATGTACCAATCTACACCCCTCCCCGCTCACCCCCCCCAACCCCCAACTCCCCCAAACATAGAATCCTGTGAAAGTTTCCCCCTCCGCGCTCCCTCCCGCAAAGCCATGCAATCCCGTCAACCGTTGCTCAATCTTGCCTCGCCCGCCCTCCATGCCGCCACCCCACTGAGTGATGCTATCACAGAATGCTATGCTTTCTGGCCCTCGTCTGCCCCACTGCTTGGCAAGATTTAACTCAAGCCCCGCCCTGCGAGCCGTCGTGACAAAGCAACAACAAACCAAGGAATCGAACATCGTCTCAAGAAGACACGAAGGACCCAAGAAGCCTGCCGTGGCTCGCGCGGCCAGGATCAGGGGCGACTCCTGGTCCCAGCTCTGTTCTTAACAGAAAGGCCTGAAGGGCCCAAACAACCCGGAGAGCCTGCAAGGCACAATTTACATCGTGGGTTCCCGGCTGAAGGATCCACATTAGATTTTTGATGTCGTTTTCTGAGCTTCTATGTCGATGCAATCCAAATCAGCAGAGTGAGGACCACAGGTAAAACTCTTCCATGAAATGTCCAGTTAGGCGAATCTGCAGCTCAATATGGCACAGTATGATAGAAAGACGCACCGATGAGGAAGTAACTGCTGATGTCGGCTGAGGAGCTAGACTGCTAGATTAGGAACTTCGGAGGCTTCAACATACTGCTGATCTGGCGGGCTCACCCCTAAGCTGTTGAGGCTGCGTGGGTTGGCCCGACGGCCCAGCAGCAGCTGCATGACATTGAAACCTCAAGCAGCCAAGACGTGCACGTGCAAAGCACCCAAGCATCCTACAAGCTGATTCTAGAGTAGGCTGATGCTCGCTAGACACTGGCAACGGATGTACTTCGTGCACATTCCTTCAATGCATGCCGATGGTCATCTGTCTGGAGTCAAGGCATCAGAGAATCCTGCCTTGGTCTGAAACTGGGTAAACCTCGCCCAAGGCATCAGCACAAAGATGAAGCAGCGTCTGCCTCGACAGACCAGTTGCCGTCAGTTGCCCTAGTAGGCTCCGACTGCCCAGGAATTTCGCTGCGCTCGCAGCTCACGCCAAGCGCCATGCTCAGTCTCTACTGATCCGACGCTGGCAGGTCAGATACTTTCGGCTTGAGGAGACTTTCGATGTTCAAGTCTGAGGCGAGAGCCCATCTTCGTCTGTGGCACACAAGGCTTTTTGGGCATCTGGTATTCCCTGTACACTGGGCGACTGGAGGATTGGAGGAGCTTTAGTCAAGTGGGCGAGGCTGCTTCCAACCTGAAGCAGCTTGGAGGTGGCCCCGAAATCCAAAGCTGAGATAGCCAGCTTTAGTTCCTGGTCAGACTCTCGTGTTGAGAAAGCCGAATCTGTCTAAGGCTACACAGCATGTGGCGGTCCTCCATGGCCTGCTTGGGCAGCTGTCGCTGCGCTGATGGCGATTCATGTGCGCAAAGTTGACGTGATGAATGACTATTGCGAAGTGGACAGGTTTCGACGAACCTAGCTACCTGCCATGCTTTGTGCTGCGGGCTAAGATATGGCGATTGGAACACAGAGGCCGCTCCCGTAGCCGACGGGGCCTTCACCGCAGGAAAAACAGCACCCTTGAGAATCTTGGTGGCGAGGCTGTTACTGGGGGAAGGTTTTTCCTGCGGCTCAAAACCTGAGGCGATGAACCACACACACATGCAGAGGATAGGTTCCTGCACCTGTGCAAGAGTGGCCACGGTACTACCGAACCACCAGCATTGTCGTTTTGTGCGTCCACACCAGCTCGGGATGGAATGGGATGGAAGATCATCCAGCACCTATCCTCGGTGATAAGTGCTTTTGGAATCAGCTGTCTATCAATGGGCTCCCGAAGGGCCTCTGCTCACTCTTCATCTCCATCCTCGTGCCAGCAATGCGGGCAAGAAGGCATGAGATGCATGAGCAAGAACTTCTTGTGCTCACGGAATAATTCTCAAATGTCATGGACACTGTAAGGAGGCGCATTGTCCGGATTGCCAGGCCTCCATGGCCAGTTCACTTGCCCCTTCCAGTGCGTTGGTGGCATATGCCTGCCAAGCATCTGCAGGGCCACGTGCCGTGAGTTGTTGGAGCATGGCAGTGCCCAGGCTTGAATGCAGGATCCTGCTATCAGTCTTTGTTCGCCTCCATCATGGCTTTGGCTGACTGCCAGGGTTCCCATTGCGTGAACACCTGGAGACAAGACCAAACTGGACCAACCGGACACGACTGTGACCACCAGGTCTGTATACGGATGTGCCTCCTGCCAGCGACCTCTGGAAGTGTCTGCCTTCGCGAGGCCCATCTTCAAGACCGGATGTGGGCCATCCTCTCTTCACACTTTCACAAGCTTCTGAATTGTAGCCCGAAGCCTTCACTAATTTTGTTCGCTGAACTGGATCTGACACTTCCAGGCCACTCGCACTGGTTTAACAGTTTAACAATGATGCAACTTGTGGTTGTAGGTAGAGAAGCTTCTTTCGTTTACCATATGCTCATCAGAAATGTCAGGGGTATGACTGTGATGTAGCGGCAAGCTTTGACTGTGATGTCCTGTTCACTGCCCTCGTCCATGAAGATCTCCCAAGTTGAGGCTTCAGGCACGCAGTAGCCGCCCAAGCCTCCGAAGCCTCATCTGCAAGGCTCATCCATGAGGTTTCCCGTCGGAGCAGGTGGGGACCCCGCAGATCGGATACTCGCTGTCAGCCACAAAGTTCACTTGCACATCCTTCGCACCCACCTGAACACACCAATGGTTACAGTATACTCTGGCAGCCACAACAGCCGACGACAGTGTGCAATCCGACACGGCCATTTTCCCGCACGCTGAATGTCACTGTCTCGGTAGCAGGTTGCTGCACGGTTGGACCTTGATGCAGTTAAACATGAAATGTCTGGCTGCAGAACTATTGAAAACTGCCGCCATAATGACACATGTTGTTCCAAGAGCTCGCAACAGCTGAGCCTCCAGCTTGCCATGAAGTACATCACAAGGCAACATGTCCCATGCGCCGTTCTTTGGCGTGACTTGCATGGTCAAGGCCGCTTGGATGACTTTCTTGTCTTCGGCGCAAAGCTCATGCAACCTGTTTTAATGCACAGGGATCGGTAGCATTCTAGCTTCAGCTAGGGTGCCAGGACTCCTGGGCAAGGTCAACGAACACGTCATGCGTCAAGTCTGAGTGCAAAGTGAACCGGCGCACCTGTGATCTGTCACCACCTTGTCTCGTGCAAACGGAGCTCCGAAAACCCTGTCGCGTATAGTTCAATTCTTGGGACCTGGCCACAGTAAACCACCCATGAAGCTGCTGACCCGCCAAGGCGTTGCGGATGTCGCTCTCATACCCAAGAAACTCCTGGTGCCTTGCGAATTCGTGGCAACTATCTCGGTGAGGCTGTCTAGCACAAACTGGCCCGAATGACATCATAAGTTTTTACACAACGTCCTAGGTCCCAATGGTCATTGGGCCTTCCGGCGGCGGCATAGCAGCAAGTATCATCCTAGACACACAAGCGCTTCCTGTGGTCGCTTAGGCTTCAGTGAACTACACATGCCCAATTACAATTTTGTTGGAAGAACTGATTGCCACTTACCCAATGACCTCGTGGAAGATTTGAAGTTGCCAACGATGCCGCTCGAAGCCTGCCAAGAGAAACTGGCCTCAACGATTCGACGCAGGGCTCAGCATTGCAGCACGGCTCAGCACGCTTCACAGGCAACTTTCCCCGACGATTATCTGCTGCTATCAGCCGAGAATCACTTGTAGTTGCAAGCCTGACAATACTCCCGGCCAGCATCTCTACGCCATCCATATCCTTTGTGCCTGTGAAACACCGAAGCTCAAGGCTACTGCCATGACCGACCTGCCTCACATCTTGCAAGATCAACGACAGCTACCGCTGGCCGCCTCGCTCCATTCTTGAAGGGGAACGGTTTCAGCTTGCAGATCTGTTCGTAGTCGCCTTTCATTCCAGAGGACATGTCTCACAGAGGCTCTGAAGCCTCTAAGGCAAGCGGCCTATGTCACCTGTCGCCTCGATACCGGCAGCCGTCCGATCAAAGCGAAGAGACCATGGCAGGACACCTCTTGCCCGGCTCGGCAAAAGCGCAGAAACCAAGGAAAAACAATGCGCTTCCTCCAGGCGACCAGCCTGGCCTGCAACGGGGATTGACTTGACCACCCGCGGGTCCATAGCTGCGACGAGGCTCGTAGTCCACCCTCCACCCGACAGGCCAGCCAAAACCACATCCTGTTACAAGACACTGAAGAGCTGAGGTCCTCGAATCCCCTAGAGCATCGAAAGCCGAATCCTCGAAGCCCAAGCTTAAAGCGTAGTTGATGGTCAGTATCACGGGCTCACAGAAGTATCCTCGGCTAACCAGGCTCGGCATTCATCGCTGAAACTTGGCCTATCAGCCAACAGTCAACGATAGCAGCTGTGTAGCCGAAGCACGGATCGTGGCGTCACCAAGGCTTTCGTGGTGCCTTGCCGCACTCTAATGAGACAGCATGCGGTTTGACGATGCTCGCTGTACCTGCTGAAATTCTGCTCAGTCGCTGGAACCACCAGTGATCTGTCAGGTTGGTGCTGCGCCGTGAATCGAAATTTACGCCCACGAGCGGCATGGACAATATGAAAACCTCGGAATTTGTTTTCGCGAAGAAACCAGTTGCATGCGAGCGACGGGCTCCAGTTTTCCCTAATAAGCACTCCGGGTAGATGATGTTCAACATGCTTAGATGCAGTTCCCCTAGGTTTCTATCAAGTTGCATTGTGCCCCAGCGCATGGAAGAACCGCGTCACATTGTCAAGATCCCACCAGGTATATCCAGTGCCATTGGCTGCCCTCTCTTTGGTGTGCTTTGTACCCATGCATCCCATGCGACAGGGACCTTGAATCCAACCGGGGCGAACGCCAGACTTTCGCTTGGGATGGTTGGCTCGGCCTCGGGAGCAGGCTCTGGCCTCGCTGTACGCTGTTCACCCATGGCTGTCTTGCCGGCCAAGCGTCTTGGCACGAGGGTGGATGGGGAAGGACAGACGCAATCGTGATGCCCATGGTGCCACAGCACTGCGCTCTTCGACTTTCGGAGGGGTGCTGTGAAGACCTTACTTCGGACCACATACTGCCAGACTCATCAATTCACACTGCGTTTGATTTCAAAACGCTCGCTTATAGCCCTTGTGTTTATAGTATTTAAGTATTTGGACCCTGTGCGAAGCCCGATACACCCCGATAGAAATCCGAAACTCTGAAACAACCCGGAGGTGGATATCCTCATAGAGCCAAGTAAAGGAACCCTATTCTGTTTGTTAAGACACCTAGACGATGTTAGATACGGATCCCCGCACAAACTTATGTTCATAATGTGTAAGAATCTGACTGCCAAGAAGAACGAGTAGAGGACTTGAATAGGATCTGGGGGTTTGGGGCTCGAAAACGACCGCTGCGTGATGCTAGTTTTACGACTAGATCCCGGCCACTCCCAAAACAACCAAGTCTAGAACAACACGAAAAAAGACCAATGACTACGAAGAAATCAACAACAAAACACGACCACAAACACACAAGACAACCGATGTCTGTTCGTAAAAACAACAAAATGCATGGGTCGTTTTCCGAACCCTGTCTGACTAGATATTCCGGTATACTTAGATTAGGAAACTATCACCATCTGTTTCTCCCACTTCAGTAGATTCCCCTTCCAGGCTTCGTGTTTCACAGGCGCTTCGCGTTCAAGCCCCCTGTGACCGTCAACCAAAAACCGTACTAGGTACCATTTTCCCTCACGGTTTGGCGAACTGTTAGGACCCGACTGAATTTCATGCTTCGCTCATATTCATAAACCTAAAACCTATAAGCTAGCATTTTAAACGACGCCATCATGCAGCCTTTGATTGAAATCTTGCATGACCACTTCAACACTCAACCCTAGACAATAACAACAGGATTAAACCCTAAACCCGAAATTGACAACTGCAGCCCCTAAAAATACTAAACTGCGTGTTTACAAACTAAGTTCAGAACTATACTATATCCAAATAACCTAACGATCCAATGCCTCAATCCTTACATGACGTTCTTTCCCGAAGTCTTCAACCTTAAATCCCGAGGAATCGAGGAAGTAACCTTTCTGTACTGTAAAATTAAAGGACCGGATAACCCCACATGACAGTGACTCTCGTATGAGGATCAAAAGAGTGCAAAAGAAAGTGACGACGATATATGTGTGGTCGTGTTGTGCGCTGCAGTTTTTGTTTGTGCTCTCTTTGCTTGTGCTCTCTCTCTCTCTCTCTGTTTCTTTCTCTTTTTCAAAGTTTCTTCATCTGTCTCTCACTCTCCACGTCTGCGATCATGTTGGCGCCCCAGTCAACCTGCCAAACAACTTCGTGGACATCGAAAAGCGAGCTCTCATGCCGGCCTGGAACACCCGAGTTCGACTGCCCACGCATGGACGACGGCCTTTGCATATATAAGCAAACCCGAGCTGCGTTCCCCAGTCTCAGAATTCCAGATGAACAGCTTGCAACCGCCCAACCCCGAAGTTAACCTCACGTAAGTAAGTACCCGGTGTGGGCAGCTTCGACGCATCTACCCTTGCCTATCCTAGCATTAACAGTACCGTCCAACTAGGTTCAGCGTCGTCGATTGCCGCGTTGCCTATCCTAGCATTAATAACAGTGGCATCTAGCTAGGTTCAACGTCGTCGACTGCCCGGTGTGGGCAGCGTCGACGCGGCTATACAGACAACCCAACCACACAGTGCCCACGCTAGCAATTTCGCAAATCCATCCTATCAGTACCTCACGTGTAATTGCGGCGTCGTCGTCTGCCCAGTGTGGGCGGCCACGACGCAACTAGTAACTAGATGTAACACAAGCCAGACTACACATCCCGGTAATTTCACAATTCCAAACCAACAGCCTCCGGACGTGCTTCGAATGTTTAGATTCCCGCGAACCTCCCACACCCGCGCCGAAATCCGAATGCACAGCATCGCAACGCCGAACGCCTAAGTCCCGATCACAATGGAATCTCCTTCCGCAGACCGTCTCCTCATACGGGAAACCCATCAAAAAAAAACTTTTTTTGCATCAAAAAAAAACTTTCCTCAAAAATCAAAAAAAACTTTTTAGCCAATCAAAAAAAAACTTTTTTTGCATCAAAAAAAAACTTTCTCTACCAGTTTACAGGCAAGCCTAGGAGAATCCGGAGATTTCGTCCCCATCAAAAAAAAACTTTCAGTACTAGTCGTAGTCGTAGTAGTAGTAGTAGTAGTAGTAGTAGTAGTAGTAGGCGTCGTCGTAGTACTACTAGTAGTAGTAGTAGTCGTAGTAGTAGTCGTAGTACTAGTACTAGTAGTAGTAGTAGTAGTAGTAGTAGTAGAGGTAGTAGTACTATTTGTGCTAATAGTGATAAAAGTAGAATTAGTCAAAGTAGTAGTAACAGTGGTAGTAGTCGTCGTCGTTGTCGGAGGTAGTAGTAGTAGTAGTAGTAGTAGTAGTAGTAGCACTAGCACTAGCTGCAGTAGTAGTAGCAGAAGTGGTAATGGTCCTCGTAGACACGGCCATGGGTGCATCCTCAGAGAGGAGAGAGAGAGAGAGAAGCGTGCCCATCTGCGAAGACGCAGCAACGGACCAAGA
>BGNK01000617.1:114880-220184 GCA_003297005.1 Symbiodinium sp. clade A Y106
TGCCGTCCTTTCGTCCATACTCCCTTCTCTTCTTGTGTGACAAAGGGAAAGTTTTTTTTGATGCAAAAAAAGTTTTTTTGATTCAAAAAAAGTTTTTTTGATGCAAAAAAAGTTTTTTTTGATGCGCATCCCGTCTCCTCAATGTTCTACCGAAGCCGAAACAGAATTCAAGTCGCGGAAGCATGCCAGAGTCTCGGTGTCGCAATCGCAAGATGGCCGAACTGAATCCCTCGAATCCATCCGATTGGAATCAACGTCAACCTGGAATCTTGCCCAGAGCCTGCGTAGCAGGAATTATAAGGGCCAAGGGAGAGTCTACGACACGAACCCTCGATGAACTCTCCCGACCTCGTTGTCATCATCGAAACAGAGGCCGCGCCCAGCTTCGAAGAAGAACTTCAAGAAGAAGAGGAAGACGGCGAACTNGGAGAGTCTACGACACGAACCCTCGATGAACTCTCCCGACCTCGTTGTCATCATCGAAACAGAGGCCGCGCCCAGCTTCGAAGAAGAACTTCAAGAAGAAGAGGAAGACGGCGAACTCGTGGGGATCGGGGACAGGAATTGGGAGCGGGAATCAACACAGGATATCAAAAACGACGCACACCCCGGACAGCCGCTCCTTCAAACCTCGCCATCACAGCTCTAACGAAAACAGCACGGCACGCACCTTGGGACCCACACCGGGTCCGCAAGATGACAACACACCGAAAAGGATTTGTACACTATTGCAAGAAGCCGCGCACATCTCAGCAATGCCAGCGGCCAGCTTGCGAGGCGCTTGCGGACGCGATGTGGGCGACGTGGAAGAAGGAATCGAGTCCGGGAGAACGTTGTCTCCGGAGAGCGAGATCTTGTTACCCTTGTTGGTCGAGATGCCCAGAAGTCGCGCCAACAGAATCTTTTCATCGGAACAGGATACCGGCATCGGCACCGTTTCTTCCGCCCTGATCCGTGATTTCGCCATCAAAAGTGCNGTCGAGATGCCCAGAAGTCGCGCCAACAGAATCTTTTCATCGGAACAGGATACCGGCATCGGCACCGTTTCTTCCGCCCTGATCCGTGATTTCGCCATCAAAAGTGCGGCATCATCTGCACCCTCTGTTTCGTCTCGGCCTTCCTCATCCTCTTCACATTGTCCTTCTTCTGCTGTTAGATCTTCTTCTTCTTCACCTACGACTTGCGAGTTTGCAATTTGCAATGTTCGCAAGAATTTCTACGAGCGCCACGACATCCATTCTAACCTTCAGGTCCAAACTGACCGTTACCGCCGGTCGGCCCGTGATCGGATCCATTTCGGCACTCAGCACGGGNAGAATTTCTACGAGCGCCACGACATCCATTCTAACCTTCAGGTCCAAACTGACCGTTACCGCCGGTCGGCCCGTGATCGGATCCATTTCGGCACTCAGCACGGGAGCGCTGCTACACGCGAGGGACAGAGCCGTCGATTCCAGCACCATGTCCGCGACCGGAGCGCCCTCTGCGGCGTCGCCGGCAAGGCTCAACTACGTGCTCCAGCCAAAAAGCTACAGCTACGAGTACACTACCCTAGATGCATTAGGAGCTACGTGACTTCTCCGCAACGCAGCATCAACAACCCAAAAGAACTCGAAACCCCTGCCGGCCTTCTTCGTGACATCGAGATGAAGACGACGTCCAGGCAACCGGGCAGCCCACCGAGCATCTTCCCCTCTCCCTCTCTCTCTCTGTCTCTCTCTCTCTCTCTCTCTCTCCCTCTCCCTCCCTCTCTCTCTCTCTCACTCTCTCTCTCTCTCTGTCTCTCTCTGTCTCTCTCTTTCGATCTCTCTCTGTCTCTCTCTCTCTCTATCGCCGCCAAAAAACCCCACAGTGATACAATGTTCCCTCCGGAGAGGGCGTGTTTAATGGCATTTAGACTCTTCTGGAGCCGCCCCAGAGCTCTGGGACCTTTTCGCGCGCGCCGCATCCAAGATTTCTCTGGAGAGAGCGTTTGGTGGTGTTTAGACTCTTCCGGAGCCGCCGCAGAGCTCTGTGCTGTGTGTTGTGTGTGTTGTGTGTGTTGTGCGTGTTGTGTGGCTGTGTGTTGTGCGTGTTGTGTGTCTTGTGTGTGTTGTATGTGTTGTGCGTGTTGTGGGTGTTGTGTGTGTTGTGTGTGTCGTATGTTTTGTGCATGTTGTGTGTGTTGTGCGTGTTGTGTGTTGGCAGAGGGAGTGAGGGAGGGAGAGAGGGAGACAGAGGGAGTGAGGGAGGGAGGGAGGGAGTGAGTGAGTCAGGGAGGGAGGGAGGAAGTTGGAGGGCGACAACAAAAACAAAAACCCCACACAGTGATGTGGGGAAAAACCCAAGCTAATACATTCCCTAGTCAGTATAGATCAGTGGAAATGTCGCGGGCATCGCATAATAGGGGCTCAGGATCTGCAATTAGGTTGAAGGCTTGGTAGCACAACGCCATTCATGGTAGACATACAAATCACAGTATATTACTAACAGTGGCAACATGAATATTGATAATTTCAAGAACAATGAATACTGATACACACATTCTATCATGCTATCCCATATACCCATATATTTCCATTCTATCGAATCACTAAGCTCTTGATAATTAACACGGACCAGGAACCAAGGAGGGGGCGTACGATAATATGTATGTATATGTATGTATGTATATATATATGTCACGTATAAATACATATTCATTTACTTATTTACCTGTTTTCATATATATATATATATATATATACATACATACATATGTGAGGCAGGATCCTCTATGTATCATATGATTATTTCCTTTGCTTATAACAACATTTGTATATCCAACCTACATGTGCAACATTCGATAATAAGCCTTGTAAAAGTAAAAGAAGCAAAACTACACGATGCCTGCTATACTATTGTGGCACACTACATGACTCACCGGCTTTCCAAGTGGCCGCCGCTGGTTTCTGTAGGCTGCCGCAAAACCAAGGCTGCTTCCAACCAAAAGACTCAGTGTGTCGAACGGTACACAAGGCATTTGTGTGAAACCCTTCGGCGGCGGAACAGACGAGGCCGAAACGGCCGCGGGTCCCTCGGTACACAAGGCGTCTATGCTAAATGCTAAACCCTAACTGGCATATGAACCAGCCCAACACGGAACCAAAATGCTAGCTCATATAACATGTATGAGGGTGACTTGAAACATATCAGTTTCTGGAACCCTGGCTTCTGTGGCAGAACAAAAAAGACCCTAGCGGCCGTGTGTCGAAAAGTACTGGTCCCGCGGTACAAAGTGCATTAAATGCTAAACCTTCACTGGACTTTTGCTGGTTTCCAAGTCGGCATACGAACCAGCCCAAAACGGAACCAAAAGACTCGCAAGGCTGCTGCGAGAAAGCCAATGCCAGCTCATATATTATGTATGGGAGTGACTTAAACCATATCAGCTGCTGGAACCCAGCTTGGCTTCTGTGGCAGAACAAACGAGGCCCAAACGGCCGTGCGTCGAAGGGCACACAAGGCATCTGTGTGAAACCCTATCGTCCCAACTGCAAACTTTGACTGATTTACAGGTCGGCATACGAACCGGCCCAAGACGCCACAGAACCTAAGACGCACACAACTGCTGCGAAAAGCCAGTGCTGCTTCACGTATCACGCAGGTCTTACATGACCTAACGCACGTGAGATTCTGGATCACTGGCTTTTGCGCTGGCAGAACAAAGGAGGCCCTAAAGGCCATGTCTCGAGCGATACACAAAAAAGGTCTGTGTTAAAACCTAACTGACCTCAACATTACACGTTCTTTGAATTCCGAGAGATTTCAATCTACATACGAACCGGCACAGCACAATGAAATTACATACGGATGGCTTTGGGAAGTCTCAACCCTCCATGAAAACAGTAGATGTAGCCTTGGCGGCCTGGGCCCAGCGAAAACAACAGCAGTGAAAGCAGCAGACCTGGTCGCGATGGGCCCCCAGTCTGAAAGCACCAGAAAAGGCTTTGGTGGACCTGGACCCCAGAGTGAAAGCAGCAGACGTGGTCTGGGTAGGCCTGGCCTGCAAAGTGAACGCAGCAAACGTGGTTTTGGTGGGCCTGCGCCCGGAGTGAAGGCAGCAGATGTGGTTTTAGCATCCCCTTCAGGTTGTGAGGGGTGGGGGTTCGGGCCCCACTGTGCTATTTCCTCGGAACTGGGCATATTCCGGGCAACCCATTTTAGACCTTGCTTTAGCTATGGACTTGTTCTGTGTTGGCTATGGATCTGCCCCCAAACCTGGCCGCGAAACCAACCTGCCTCAAGTGTCGCAGAATTCCCATCTACACAAGAAGAAAATCTGGTTCATTTTTTCTCCTCGTCTCTTGGCACCAAAGTAGGCCTAGCCAACATTTGCATCCTGCGGCCTGGTTTCGATGTTTGCTGGAATCAAAACCCCACCAGCTAATCACGGGCGTCTCCTCCATCTCCTTGCGGCACCTGCCCAGCAGCTCCAGCACCTGGCCATCCATCCAGGAGAATGGCGGACGTGGGATGGCTATGGAGTCTCTGTCTCTCTCTCTCGCGCTCTCTCGCGCTCCCTCCCTCCCTCCCTCCCTCGCTCGCTCGCTCGCTCGCTCTCTCTCTCTCTCTCTCTCTTTCTTTCGGACGGGTTGAGGCAAGGGCAGGCCCCTCGCCCCGGCGCGTCAGCGCCCCCCCAACTGTTTTGGGGAAGCCAGGAGTGAAAAGCTGCTAAGGCAGACCCAGCGCCAAATCACAGCGAGTTTTAAGCAGGCCGGTATTAAGACAACATGGCACACACATCTCTCTGAGTCTGCCTTGCGGGAAGAACGTTCACAGCAAGCTGTTTCAAGTTACAAACACATAACCCAAACACACATTGGTAGAGGACTTTTGGCCGGAAACGTTCTGCAGCTCTGGTCGACTGACTGCACGTTGGCAGCGGTTGTCTTCTAGCTACCGGTTCTCAGGGGCTCTCCCCTAAGCTACGCAAGGGGGCTGGGATTTCCTTATGTTTGTTGAATTTGGCTGGGTTGGGCGAGAAATTGACGGTTTAGGGGGCTCGGCTGGGGCTGGGCTGGGCTGGGGCGGGCGGGCGCAGGAGTTTTGCTTTCTGAAGCTGAACTGGAAACTGAATTTGGTTTTTGGGACTGGAACCTGGGTTGGGCTGAAATTGATGACTTTGGGAATTTGGGCCGGGCTGGGGGTTGGGGCTGGGGCTGGGCTGGGGCTGGGGCGGGGGTGAGGCGGATGGGTTCAATTAGGGTTTAGGGTCTGAGGTTTGGGTTTAGGGGTTTGGGGTTTAGGGTCTGGGGGTGCCGGGTCGGGGGCGCAAAACAGCCAGCCCAGCCCAGCCCCGGCCCCACCCAGGCGCCCACCGCAACCGCAGCCCAGCCTAAGCCCACACCCCCGATTTTCAGTTACAGCGCAGCCCAGCCCAAATTTCCAAAATCAGGTTTCAGTCAGGAAGCCTGTTCAAAACGTTTCGGGCAAAACGTTTCGGGCAAAACTTTCCAGCCCCAGCCCCCAGCCCAGCCCAAATTTCCAAAATCAGGTTTCATTCCAGGCTCCCACCGCAACTGCAGCCCAGCCTAAGCCCACGCCCCCGATTTCAGTTCCAGCCCCAGCCCCAGCCCCAGCCCAGCCCAGCCCAAATTTTGGCACCCAAACCCTTTCACAATTTCTATACACCCTAGACCAGTACCCTAGACCCTACACCCTAGACCCTACACCCCGAGACCCTAAACCCCTAAACCCTAGACCCTTAAACCCTAAACAACTTGCTGTTGTTAATCTGGTTCCCTGCTTCCCTGGTAGGGTTGTTCGGGCAAAAAGTTGCTGCCTGGAACAACCAGGAAGCAACGATTGCTGTCATCAGTCTGGGCAGAAAGGCCGAGGAGCAACGGAGCTCGAGGATCAAAGATCAGAAAAGATATAACAGTAAACCCTAAACCCTAATATTTTGAGGACGAAGAAACACCTTTTATTGTTTGCCGGGGAAAACCAGAATTTGTTTCCGCTAAACCCTAAATTATTGAGAGGGAGGATCAAGAAACAAATCCTTTTTGCCGCCCGCAGAGAACTAGAAAATTATGTTGTATTTACAATTCATGGTGTGGTTCAAAATAGAAAGGCAAAACTATATAGCTAATATCAAACATATGTGTAGATATGTTCTATGTATATATATATATACACAAACACCATCTTATATATGTATGTATGTATGTATGTATAATATGTATATACGCATATGGATATCTGGTATAGTAAAATATCTTCTTTATATCCAGACACATATAAGATGGTGTCTATATATGTGTATATATAATATATGCACATAAAAAATAATTTATATCCGGACACACACACACATATATATATACACACACACATATTTGTTTAGACATGTAACACATGCTCTCATGACATGTTTCGGAGCTGCACAAGTCTCCGTTTGAAGTTTCTTCGGCGCTGAACAAGTGCCGTCATGTCATAGTCATATTTCTCGGCGCTGCACAAGTGCCGTCATGTTATTATAGTGTAATGTTTCTCGGCGCTGGACAAGTGCCGTCATGTTACAGTGTAATGTTTCTCGGCGCTGTGCAAGTGCCGTCATGTTACAGTGTTGCTTCTCATCGGCGCTGGACACGTGCCGTCATGTGAAACAGTCATGCTTCTCCGCGCCGTACAAGTGCCGTCATGTGACAGTAAGGTTTCGGCGCTGTACAAGTGCCCGCCCCGCNCCGCCCCGCGCCGCCCCGCCCCGCCCCGCCCCACCCCGCCCCACGAGTTATTCCTTTGTCTATAGTTGTTGGAGGAAAACCTAAGGAGGTTGGCTGCAGTGATAGCGAGTTTTCATGCACATTGTCCACAGGTTCCGGCTCAGATCCGTTCTTTATTTTTTTGTTAAACTGCGGGATTTCTGAATCGACAATTCACAAGTATTCTGTAGAGACCAACGTCACACACTTTTCACCGTTGTATCTTTGTCCCCAATCAAGCTAGTTTCTCCTCTTCATTCTTTTTCTATTTTTTCCCACAACGACACAGCCACAGCTGTGTGCAAAGTGATAACCGATTCCACATATCTGGCCTTTCAGCTCATACACAGGCCTCGGGAGTGCCTACACCCTATGCACACTCTCTGGCCATGTCGTCTTCTCCACAGGCACTTGGGTATCAACCTATTCGGAACATCTTGTACAGCGCTAGCTCTGGTGAAAACACTGGCTAAGAAAACCAGTGCTCTGGATTCTCCGGATATATGCACTTTCACTGCCCTTCCAACTAAGAAAATGAGTGCTCTCTGACGTTCGGACCCTATTTTCTTAACTGTGTGCTACTCTGGGGCTCTGGTTTTCTTGTTGAGGGAAATGAGCACTGATTTCCTGAAGTGGTGGCATACATGTATTGTAAGNTGCTACTCTGGGGCTCTGGTTTTCTTGTTGAGGGAAATGAGCACTGATTTCCTGAAGTGGTGGCATACATGTATTGTAAGGATTGGTGGTTGTCTGAAGCTTTAATGATCGAGAACAATAATCATCCGTTACTAAGGCTCAAAAAATGAGTACTCATTTTCTTAGCCTAGGCTAAGAAAATGAGTACTCAACCAGTTCGCCAGCGTCAGAGGCATCAGAAACGATCTCCATGTTAGACATTGCGGCTTCCCCCTACAAGATGGAATGTTAGCATCTAAACCATTGGAGGTGTTAGCACCTGCTCCCTGTATAAGAAAGTGCTAAGAAAAATGAGTGGGCACTGGACTTCTGAGAGCCGCATTCTCATGGAAGAGCAAGCTAAGAAAATGAGTGACCTCTGAGCTCACTGACTTGTTTTCTTACCCAACGCTTGCACTGTATCTTGTGACCCCAGCGCATTAAAAGCATTTGCTTTGGGCAGTTTTGCAGAATTTTTACACCACCAAAAATTACACGCAAAAGTGCAAATGTTTTACACCCCAAAAACGAGTGTAAATAATTTACACCATGTTTGGGTGTAATTTACACCAGTGTGTAAATTTACACCCCAAAGATCTTACAGGAAACGAAAACGCTAAGGGTGTAAAGCGAAAACAAAGAATCACACCATGTCAGCCACTTTCTTGCGAGCGGTGGATGGATACCAAGGGTTCGAAAAAACAAATAATGGAGGCATTTCCGCTCTCTCTGGGGAGTGTTCCAGCGTTCCACTCTGTGTTGGCCACGAGGCTTGTTTTCGAGACATAGGTCAGAATTCGTTTCTTTCGAAGGATTGTCGATTCTGTAGGCTCGAGGCATTGGTTCGGAATCGCGGGGCCCTAAAGTGCCTGCAAGCAGGGCCCGCGCGGCTTCACGTTTTCTACAGGATCCAAAGTGGCCTTGAGCTCTGAGTTCCTTGGCACTCTTAACTACTCAAAAGCAATGTGGAAAGGATGCGGAGTTTTTTGGATTTCGCAAGCAATTTTTTTCTCAGTTGCCCGTCAAACACGACGATACCAACAGTCCACTGCGCGCCGTTGACCTCGTTGTGCGCGGAGACACTACTGTCAGAATGTCGGAGCTCCGGTCAGTATTTCAAGCAGGCAGTAGAAGCAGGAGCAGCCGCGGCAGCTTGTGCTTAGAAGTAGTGGTCGGCAGTGCAGAAGTATGGTGGTATTATGAGGCTGAATTCTACAAGCCTGAAATGGTTTGTAGCCACGAAATTTTTCGAAAGAAAAGAATGAAAGAAAACTAGTGATGATATAACTTAAAATTCACAAAAAATAAGTATCATCACAGCTCTATGGGGTCTAGGGTTTAGGGCTTAAGGCCTATGGGTTCCCAGCGCTCTGACGTCGCTCGCTTGTCCTCGGGCTCTGGGTTGAAGGGTTTCGGGTTTAAGGTCTATGGGTTCCTACCGCCTCTGACGTCGCTCGCCTGTCCTCGGGGCTCTGGGTTTAGGGGTTCAGGGCTTAGAGTTTAGGGTTTAAGGCCTATGGGTTCCACGTCCACAAAGCAGGCCCCGCAGCCGCAACCCCAACGTCTCACGTCGATGTCTCCAGAAGTCGTCCGTGGGTCCCGAACCTGCCGCACAAAACCTAGGCACGTTTTTCTATCCTAAGGGTTTCGAGACACTGTGGTGGCATACGACTCCGCAGTATGAGGCCACGTAGTTTGGCTTTTCTTGTTTGGAGAACTGCGAACTGGACAACAGCGCACGTTGGAGACCTTGCGCCCGCCCGATAACCTGAGCCTCCGAGCCTGCAGACAATTCTTTCTATCTAGAAAACTTGGGACGTGCAGCACCAAAACATATGAATCTGCCAGCCTCAGCTGGGTGAAGACGATGTGGATTTTCGAGGCGGTATATCCTCAAAAAGCCAAGTGGTTAAGGCATTGTCTATGGCTGCTCGTCAAGGGTTTATGGCTGAATCCTCACGCATTTGACACATGCGATGAATCATGGAGCTGAGCACGAAAGGGGCTGTCCTCGCCGAGCTCCTCGAAGCCAAACCGGAGCATTGTGCGTATACGCATACGTATATGTACATGTACATATATATATATACAGGCACTGTAGGTTGTGTTGTTTGGGACATTACAGCCGCGCAGCTAAATGTTGCTGAACAACGGCTGAGTCACCGGTCGAGGTCGCCTCCCGTCTTTCCTGGATGACATGCAGCCGGGTTTTTGAACGCTGTATATAGTTGCATACACAGAGCCCGCTACGAGATCGTTGCAGGAACAGAAAGTGGTCGGTCTCGCCCAGGAGGGCCCACTCGTCTTTGAAAAGACGCGGAGAGGACGCTATACATCGCATTGCTGTTGTGATTGATTGGCTTGCATTGAATTGAATTGGTTTGATTGGATTTAATCTGATTGATGTTTCATGCCAATCGCAGAGATGGCACGCTCGCCGCAAGCAGCAACAAACATGAGGCCCAGACATCTCCGTGGTGATGCTCCAAGCTTCTGTACCTGCAACAAAACGCAGAGAAACGCCTGCTGCAAAGGACTGTGACTCTGCTTAAAGGAATGAGAGTCGATGTCACCTCCTGAGCTGCAAAGTCTTCGGTAGATAGAGAAAAACCATGCTCCGAAAGACTGGCTGCGGTGCAACTCTGAGGCTACGCCACGGAACGGCTGTCGCCCCAAAGACCTGAGAGAGAGAGAGAGAGAGAGCGAGCGAGAGAGAGAGAGCGAGCGAGAGAGAGAGAGTGAGAGAGAGAGAGAGAGAGAGTGAGAGAGAGAGAGAGAGTGAGAGAGAGAGAGAGAGAGTGAGCGAGAGAGAGAGAGAGACAGAGAGAAAAAAAGGCCCATGCTCCCAACGACTGGCTGCTGTGCAAGTCTGAGGCTACGACATGGCCTCGGAAGCTCGACAATCTTACCGAAGGGCCTTCTTCAGGTCTGCTTCTCGCTGACGCAAAGTACATACAGAATCCTGTGCCTTTTCTCAGTCTCTAGTGCCCTGCAGTACAGATTGAGAAAAGGGTAGAGGTTCACCTCCCCTTGTGCAAGGTCGGGCCTTTTCTCGATCTCTAGTGCCCTGCAGTACAGATTGGGAAAGGGGGTAGGGTTTTCCTCCCCTTGTGCAACAGCACAGGATGCGCTAGTTTTTTCGAGGTTGCCGATTTGTTTCACCAAATGGATACAGAGCTCGAGCTTGTGGAGGTTTGCGCAGCAGCCACTACGGTCTTCTGCAGCATATGAGACTTTGTTTCTTGAGAGAGGTCGCCAGTGGCCGATGACATCACAGACCATGCAGAGACGTCTGGCCCCCATTTGAGTTTTTTTCTGTCTTGTTTTTCACGCTTTTGCAGTGGAGACAGCGCGCACGTCCTGTTCTGTTTCTGGCTCAGATCTATGCAATTTCTACTTACATATATATATAAATATGAGGCAGGAACCTTTATGTATGATATGACTCCCTCTTTTGTTTCAATACTAGTCTATGCACTACAGTATTCTTCTTCTTCTGTTTACTACTACTACTACTACTACTACTACTACTACTCCTGCTGCTGCTACTACTACTACTACGATTACGCAAGCGATGACGACGACGAGTACGGCGTCAACGACCACGTCCTAAACCTTCAACCTTAAGCGCCCAGCTCCAAAGTCTGGACACCCCTGTTTAGTGCCTGGCAGTGGCGGTCGGCTCGTCGCTGGTAGCCAAGGGCAAAGGGACAGTTCCGACTCTTTGCTGGTTTTACTTCTTCGACTACTTCGTGCAGCTTGTGGAAGAATGGGCCTCTCGGCCCTTGGCTGTGCCCCTTCACTGGCACAAAAGCTGCTTCACACAAAAAAACGTTGGCTGTCTGGGGAAACACAACAAAGGAAAACTTCGCGGTGGAGTCTGACTGGCTCCTTCTAACTGTTGAAATACCTCTCTATCCAACGACTATAGGCCATCAGAGCTCGTAATGGCAAGAAAATTGAGAACTAAACGTCGTTGTCAGACTCCTTGTCAACGACTACGGTAGGGTCGGACATTCTCCGGCTCTTTGACAGGACACCCCTGTTTAGTGCCCGGCAGTGGCGGTCGGCTCGTCGCTGGTAGTCACAGGCAAAGGGAGAAAGTTCCGACTCTTTGCGGCTACTTCGTGCAGCTCGTGGAAAAATGGGCTTCTCGGGCCTTGGCTGTGCCCCTTCACTGGCACAAATGCTGCTTCGCACATAAAACGCTGGCTGTCTGGGGAAACAAAACAAAGGAAAACTACGCGGTGGAGTCTGACTTGTTCCAGTTGTTCCATTAAACTATAGAAAGACCTCTCTATCCAACGACTATACTCCTTGTCAAAGACTAGGTGGACGCGGAAGAGTCTGGATGGAAACTGTGTTAAAGACTGAGGCGAACATGGTAGGGTCGGACATTACCAGACTCTTTGACAGTGGTTGAGGCAAGATTTGCAACGTAATGCTCAGAACCCGGACCGGGAAACTCAGTGATCCATACGCCCTGCACCTGCACGCTGTCAGCGCACACGGAATGGAATTAACAAACTACAATATTTGAGCTTCTTGAAGTGATCTGCGTATTCTTCTGTAAGAAACTCTTGCTACGCCGCTGGGGCTCTTGGAGTTCGGGTGCGAGGCCGCCGCGAACAGGGATTTCTGTTCCCATTGCAAGTTGTAGCATTCTTTGATCATGGAGGTTAGGGTTATAGGGTGCTAAGCGACTGGCAGCATAGGCGTTGAGCGTCGTAATACTCTGAGGTCGATGAGCCGAGTGTTTCAGGGGTTTGGGTTTAGGGCTAGGCTTCGGGTTTAAGATTGAGGGAATGTTGCAGTTTAGATTTGGGGTTTAAGAAGCAACTCCGCCCCCCCCTCCCCAGCTCTGAACTTGAAGCCCCAGCCCATCAACACTATGAGCATCGGCTGATGGATTCTGGGCCAGGTGATAAGGACTGTGGGCTTTGCGGCTTCATGGCTTCAAACTTAAGACTCTAGGATTCAGAATTTCGGGTTTGATAGGATTTTGTAATGCAGGGTCAGGAAGGATTTTAGCTGTTTTTAGATTCCAAAAGCCTCCATATGAAGAACTTTTGACTCGATACCCTAGGCAACAAAGCATTGATCCTAACTTCATCTCGGGTTTATGTACGGCTTAGCATCAGAGGGGTCAGATGCTTGAAACCTGACTTCAAACCCTAAACCTGGCTGTAACCGAGGGAGAACCGACACCTATAGAATGGAAAGTTTCAATTTCTTGGACTTATGATCTCAACACCTACGTACGGGATTTTGTTCGGGTCTAGTATTCTACTGGCTCGGCGGTCAGGGTTGCAGTGTGGCTCTCGGGATTTGAGAAATATTTCTTCGTATTCTCTGCGTGCAAGCCTTTTAAATTTTCGATTGAGAGGTCTCTATGATTGAGAAGATGCCGACTCTTCGGCTCGAGGGCCCAACTTCCATGTCCATCTACACTCAAAACCTGATCAGAAGCTCACAGCGCCAACGAACCTAAAACGTATCTTTAAGCCCAAGAAAATGTAAAGTGTCCTCGTTCAACTACTCGGGTAGTCCTCTAAATCAAAGTTCCCGTTTGGCTCCCTACTATACTACGGCACCTAATACTTAGGGTACCCAAAAATGAACCATAATTGCGTCCCCCTAAACCCTAAAAACCCTCAACCCTAAACACTGATCCCTAAAGCCTAAAGCCGCAGCCGGAGCTCGATCACCGAGGGCAAAGCTTGGTCGAAGGCGTTCCGCGTGCCTCCGCGTGTCTGTGGCAAAACGGGCGCAGTGCGTTTGCGGTTTAGGGTTTGGGGATTTGGCGTTTTGGTGTGTTCTGGTTTGGCTTGGGTTTCGGGTCTGGGTTTCTTGTGGGTTTAGGGTTAAGGCAAAATTTCAGAAGTCGTTTCAGGGCTCAGGGCTCAGGGTGAGCTGTGAAGGTTTAGGGTCAGCCTGTGGTTTTCAGGGATTCGGGTCAGTATTTAGGGTTGAGGGAACGCCGGCTTGGCTTTCGGGTTTACGCAGCTCGACATTGAGGGGTTTCTCGACGAGGGGCTTTGGAAGTCAGATGTTGGATTTAGAACCTCATCCTCGTAGAGTTCTGCAAATCTGCAGCCGAATGCATCGCATGGGCACATGTGCTGTGTAGCACTGATTAACTGCACCATTCTGTGGAAGCAAGTCAGCCGGAAAACAATCGAAGTGCAACTCAAAACAATCAGCATCACCACCGTGCAGCAAGTAGTTGGATCAGCTGCAAAGCCACGAACAGGCACCCAACCCCCGCCACTAAGAAAACTCCACCACCACGAACGACACGCGACTGGTGTTGGGTCCAAGACGCCCGGAATCCTACACCACAAACTTCCAACTCCGACTCTCAAGACCCAAGAAAGGCAACGACCTCCATGACTGCAGTTGGCAAAGTCACCTGCAGAGACCAGCCATCTGATAAAATAGGAGCGGATGCCCTGAGGCTATATCAAAGAAGGTACTTACATGTATAGTCTCCATTGCAGTTCTTTTTTTGTTACCTTAAACTCTCATATAGACTTAGTTAAACCAGAAAAGAACTACAATGGAGACTCTAGGTAGTCCTGGCCTTTGAGATTTAGGATGAGAGGGAGATTCAGGAAGTTCAAAGTCCCTTTTTCCGGGTCACCTCCCTACAACAGGCAACAGGGATCCAATGACTTGGGCCTGTGCTAAGGTTCCTCCGTCTTTTGGAGCTACTTGCAAGCCGCGCGTGAGATGAGCACCTTAAGGGTCCGCGGCTTGCGTTTGCGGTGTGGTGGGGCTTGGGGTCTCAAGTTCAGAGTTCAGGGTTCTTATATTGCCCAAGCCGCCAAATACAGCATAGCATGCCGGCCTCAACGCTTAGAATAAGGTGTTAGGAAGACTTGAACTCCTGAAGCACCACATTTCTCCCTGATGATTATGGTCCTGCATATGCTTTACATCCCGTATACATCCTTATATAACTCCAATTAGGCCAGGCTACTGAAAACCGCGGCTTCAGCCTTCAGACCGTGCCGCAAACTTGGCACCCTGGTCCGAAAACAAATAACACGCCTAGCCCATCAGCGTAGGGTCGGGATTTGTGGCCGAGCAAGTTGAAACTCTTTCTGAAACCGCCGACATTTCCCATCAACTCCAACACAAGGTTTCGGGTTCAAGTTTAGGGTTGATCGAGGGTTTAAGAAGGTTTCGCGTAGGCCTTCAGAATGCTGTGGCTTTTACATCGGAACAACTGGAGCCTCAATCGCTGCACTTCCAAGCCTCACCAGCGGCATTCTCCGTGACCGTGTTCCAATAATACCATCTGCCAGTTGAACCTCTGCTCAAGGAAAATATATGCGCTTAAGTTTACTCTGTGTGTCTGCTCTTTGCCGTGCAAGCAAAGACAGGCATGCCGCACACGACACCGTATTTCAAGCGAGCAGCGGGACAAAATCTTGCGCCAAGCCAGATTGATCACATTGCGGGCCTGCGCCTCAACAATGTAGTTCAGTAAGTGATATCTGCCATATGGCTTCGTAGACTTGCTTCCATGGGTACGCATACAATAGTGCTTTGCGAAGGAAACAAGGTCAGGCGAATCACGCCCTAATTCGAAAGCAACTTAGCTCGATTATTGCGAATTCGAAGGCACAACATGCACATATCATACTCTTTACGCACCTCCTGGCGCTTCTGCAGCTCGCGCTGCGCTTTGATTCATTCATCCTCCTCGCAGGCATGAAAGACTGATCTCGATTTGTTTTAGGATGCGGGAGAAAGATCGGACGAATCATGCCCTAACTTGAAAGCAACTTCAGCTCGATGTCTGCAAATGCGACAGCAACAGGTAAATATTTTATTTTTATCACACACCTCCTTGCGCTTCTGCAGCTCGCCTTGTGCTTTGATCCTTTCAGCCTCCTTGCAGGCATGAAAGGAACGATTTTGACTTGCTTTAGACGACGGTATCTATGCAAGACGTTCAGCAAGCCGGAAATTGCTGGCCTCCCTTTGTCGCGCAGCTTCTTTCTTCTTCACGTACTGTTTCCACGTGCCCTCGGGGTTTAAGGATACGGTCGGTTAAAGATTTTTGATGAACTTCAGGTTGGTTGTTGGCTAATCAAACGAATCTAGACTGTGTCCTGCGCCAAAGGAAAAACGTCTTTCCTGATCATGTCTGCAATCCAATCCGGCCTGCTGCCACGCGTTGCAGCGTTCCTTCTTTCGCTGTTGTCTGTCCCCCGCCGCCATGGCGAGGTAGTGCTGTGGCTCTAAAATGCTTCTGCGAAACATGGACGAGAAAGTGAGTGAGTGAGTGAGTAAGTGGGTGAGTGAGTTAGTGAACAAATTGGGGAGTGAACCAAGGATGATGATGCTGGATGCACGTGTAAATGCAGGGTGACGTGTCTTCTCCGGGGGGACAGGGACCAGCCAGCGCAGCTGCAGGACGCCATCATAAATGAGCGAGTGCTGCACACACCGATCACGTAATGGTTATTGATCGCAAATGACTGTTATGTCTGAACTTTCGATGTTAAGTATCACAAGTTTATATACGAATACAGCCTGGATTAACATCGGATCCGTGATATGATAGTTTCTGTAGATCGTTGTAGAAACCGTTACTACCCCGTGATCAAGTATCGAGGGTATTGATCTCTCATTATGTTGATCCACAGAAGCGATCGATAAATAATGAAAAAGCAAAGAGTCGTCGTTTCGCATGCACGTGTGCTACACTGACTCAAAGACGGTGTTGCTCACTATTATGCGTCAGGAGCTTTATCCACATGGCCTATAAGCAACGCAGGAGTCTCTTTTCGGCTCAGAGCTGTAGTCGATAGTCGATACTTTCCTAGAACCTTGAGCAGCAAGCATCGATACATGCACATGACACATGATACATACGTATTCATATTGTAGCTTTCGAGCGCCCCACCCCCCCTGAGATGTAACCTGGGCGCGCATAGACTCTCGCAGATGTACGGACCTACAGTGGTCTACAGGCAACGCACAGTCACATCGGTTGCATCATAGCGCATCAAAACCAGCCAACCCCAATGTAGACACTCGATTTTACTAGCAGCTGCTCGAGAAACACATCAGTGGCATCACAGCAAACAGCAAATTAAAACCAGCTATTTAGCCAGCCGGATACCATAGACATCTCGCACTGTCGCGAGTCTGATCCCGCCAGATCTGGCTTCAAGGAGACGACCCGTTAAGGCCAGGCAGATGCAGCGATGATGCTATGCAAGGCCGAAACGACGCAGTGAGCGAGCAGGCTGACCGTCACAGACAGGCACCGCGAGCAAGCGTGGTTTGTTGGATCCATGCATGAGGGCGCCTGATTGGAGGCCTGGTGAAAACTATAGTTTGTCTTGCTCAGCCTCTTTTACCCGAGAGCACACACATCCGTCGCAATGGGAGACGTGGATGTTCACCGTGTGAAACTCGATGGAGACAGGCTGGGCGCCTGTGTCAAACGTTGTCTGGAGGCCTTCCCTCCTCGATGGCCACACTGTACACACACAGACACACAAGCTTTGGCTCAGATTTTCAGCTATCTCCAGATCGATATGCTCGGAAGTCACTCTAGAAATTACACCGCGCCGACAAAAATCAAGGCTTCTGCTTACGCAGCCCTTGCGTGCGTAGCTGTTCGCTTCGTGTGCGTTTTCAGCACAGTGGCTGGACGTTTTTTGGCCCAATTCTGCACCTTGGCAACCTCCTCTGCACGCGAACTATTATGTGGAAGCGTAGCCTTTTCAACATGGACGTCGCTGGTCAGTTCGCTACACCAGGCTGGCCAACTGAGTTCTGTCCATGGCGAATTACACACAGCCCGTGCCAGAAGAGCACGGCTCGAGCACTGGCTTATGGTCGGATTGACCATTGCAACGCAATGCGGAAGTTGCTTACAGAACGTCAAAATAAGCAACTTCAATCGTAGTGTACTCTGATGGATCTGCTGTGTCTCGTAGAACCAGTTTTTCACCTCGGAGTGAAGGGCCTCTTTGGACGACGTTCCCGAGGAGCAGAGACAGCACCCTTCGACCTCATATTATCGCATTGTCAACGTGCAGCAGGGTGAACGGACGACAGTTCACAAACGGCACTTGCGATAGTTTCAGGAGACTTGACTCCTGTCACTCTAGGGCGCAGACTCAGCGTGTGACGCCAGCGCGTATTGTTGAAAAGCCAAGCAGCACGATCCGAATCGGCGGCGCACCAAGGCATGTGTGCTAAGCGCTGGTTTGCTCCAGTGACTGTGCGGTTCATGTCGTCCGGATACATTGCCGACAAAGCAGCTAGGGATTGAATGAACTCAAACCTAGACAGGAAGGGCTTAGACATATCCAAGTCTTGAACTATCCTGGAGGCTTTCGATTTGGCCATGGAGCTGGTCTCGATGGAATCCCGGCATACCTTCTCGGCGTGACTCAGCGAATCAGCGCTGTAGCCTCTGAAAAAATGCCCCAATGCTCCGCTGGAAGCTGCGTGTCGACCGCGTTGAACTTGCTCATGATCCTGCGGAGACACACCGCTCCTGCAGTCTTCTTGCGCCATGTAGCGTACCTGACTATATAGAACCGTCTTGCTACCAAGACTCCCGTTTCTCCGACATACAAAACGAACGATGCCCATACCGGCTATATCTCGTTCTCGCTCGTGCTGGCTATGCCTATATCCATGCTTGCCTGATAACTAAGCCAGGCTGCTCATACACAATCGGTAAATGAACAGGATCCAGTGTTACGCATTGAAGATTCGGCATTATGCGTCGTAACTGAGTGTAGCGTTTCAGCGACGCAGAGTCTGAGGCCACGCGCTGAACTTGTTGCAGACCTCTGGCAGGTAGAGCATCACTGAGTGCTGTGGTAACTTCCTCGGCCTTCTCCGACGCTACCGCCAGCATCGCCAAGACTGCGCCAGTACGTCCTCGCAGAGTTAAAACTCGCCTGAGAGCATTCTCTGGTCATCAAATGGTGCCTCGTTTCTCTTCTGCTTTGGCGCTCGATAAGATTCTTGTCCCATGACTCCCAAGCAACATTTTATCGTTGCGTCCATTGACAAGACCTGAAACTCATTGGTCATTGGAGGTGCAGAACTTTTCAAAGGTCTCAGAGCTCATCTTTTTCACTGCCGCGACGTAAACACATCTTCGATGATGGGCCACCAGTGTCTGACGTCGGTCGGCAGAAGCGATGCTAACTCAGACGCCTTCATGGCGACCCAAAGCAAAATTCTGGGTTTTGCCTTAGTGAGCGCACTGGCAAGCAGCATGCGTGTGTGTGTGTACGCATAGTCTTTAATCTGAATGCAAATGAAACGCTATTGTCAGTCCAGGACGCAGCCTTGCACTTCGCATGACACAGGAGCAGCTCTCGGTATACCAGGTCGCCGAATTCACGCATGTAGTACAAATTGCGGATGCGTCTCAGTTCGTTCGATTCCTGAACAGCCGTCAGTCTCCACTACTCTGGACCGCTGCCTGTAAGCACCAAGCTAATATGTCTGTCGATTTCGTTAATGCTGCCCCTCAGCGGTGGCTGCACAGTCGCACGGAGAATGCCTGCGCTGCGTTGCAAGTAGCAGCCTTTGATGTTGCCCCGAAGCTGATCGCTGTCGAATAGAGCGCAGCAGATCTTGAGCTGCTTTGTGCCACTGCAAACAAATTGTCTCCTATCGACATGATATGCACGGATATGCTGCAGAACGCGACTGGTTCGCTGAAACCGCCGGGAAGGACACAGTGGACAAACAATCCTGTTTCTTTCACGTGAGCCCAGCTCGGTGCCGACTTCGTTACGAAGCTCTTTGAGTAGCCTGTCACCTGCTTTGATCATCGGTTCGATGTCCTCGTCCTGAGTCACCAACTCACACTCGTCGTCTGAGCCCGGCTGAACTCCCTGACACTCGCGTTCGTGTTGGAGACATTCTGACCACTCCTCATTCAGATCGCCGGCGCCTGCGTGAAGGCCCAGCAGCGGGCTGTCTGAAGCTGTAGCCTCTGCGTTCCCCATGTTACCCAAAACCTTGAATGTTATTAATAGCGTGCCAGCATCCATGGCCTTGTCACCGAACGCCGCTAGCTCAGGCAACAACATTGTGGTTTTGTAAATGCCATCCCACATCGTCACCAGGTCGTTATCACCTACCCGACACGCAACGCAGTGAGGGTTGCCGTCGTGCTCCATGTCAATGTGCAGCAGGTAGCTACCTTTGCCATCAACGATCAGCCCGTGCTCAGCCTCTACTTGAATGCGCAATGGCTTCAGCACCGAGGCATAGCAGCGTGAACTGCGCTGGGCTGCTTCCTTGTTTTTGTGATTGTTTTCTCGAAGCAGTTTTTGATTGGTCTTGCAACCTCCAGAGGGATGCAGTTACACGATCGGTGTAGATCCAGCTCCTGCATGGGCTCCTCCACGCTCTCCACCGGCGTTCGACAGAGTTCGCGAAGCAAAAACTGCTGCTTCTCGACGACGTTCACCTCAAACCCGGTCTTCTCCTCTATTACGCTCATAGCTTCTCTGCAGAGAGAGCTCACATCAACCTCCGAAGAGAACTTCCCGACTCTGATGCCGTCAAAGTGTAGAGATAAATGTCCTGGCACATGGAGCTCCACGCAAGATGAGGCCCACGTCTCCAAGATGTAATCCTCCATGCACGCATAGAGGTAGTGCAAGGTGGAGGCCTGTGGGTTAGGTTTATCAGGCAGCGAACCCATTGCTTTGTAAACCTCCGTCATAAGAGAGCAGGCAGTCCAACGCAGGAATATGGACGCATGCTGTAGCTGATGCATAAAAACGTTCTCGGATAGCGCAAGTGGAATTTTTCCTCCAAAAAGTACAGTGTGAAGCGTCTTCTTGCCTTTCTCAACTGACATCTTCAGCTTGTCCAAACAGACGACAGCTCGAGACTTGGCACACAACTCCATAGTCTCCATGACCGCAGACGGAATGACTTTGTTTTTGTTGAGCTTCAGAAGCAACTGGTACAGAATGACGAAGACTGAGTTTTCAATATCCAAGTCATGCGTACCCGGACAAACCAGTCGTTGTACAACGCGAGACATTCGCTGCGCCCCAATCTTCGGGCCCCTGGTGTAAGCTCTTGTGCGAGCCAGATTTTGAAAGGGTCGCTCGTACTTTATCTCTTCGTTTACAATGAGCGCATCGGATTGGGAAGTCGCAACAATAGCTTGAGAGGAGGCCGCAGACCCCGAGACCTTCGATGTCATCTTCTTTTCTTGCTAGGCATCGGCATTTCTGTCGAAGCACTTGGTCGCAACAAGTTATGTGTGTCTTCCCGAGCTTCGAGGTTCCGAATAACCTTCTCCAGGATCTGCGATCTTCTCCGACGTCTCTGCAGTGCGCTTGCCAGCAGAACCCTTTTTTTCAGAGCTTTTTTTTCTTCTCCGGCAAATATTGTAGCAAACATGCAACGTTTGCTTCTCTGTCAAAGTTGCCTTGAAGATAGGTCCTTGCGGCCTGAAGGTTGTGGATTTCTCGATGTGTGACAACTGCTTCAGCGGCTTTTAAAGGAACGAGCTCTTCCAGCTTGCGCCCCAGATCCAACCGTGGTAAAGTTGCGTCCTTGTACTTCGCGGTAACGCCGTACGCTACAATTAGAAAACCTTTCTGCGCGAGGTCATCGTAGATGTCTTCTTTGCTCATAGTCGAGGGGTGATCCGGTGGCAACGTTAGGTATTTCATCATACCCTTGGTGTAGACCGACTTCCCTTTTTCAAGACATTCGCATCTCGTACATTTCCAAGCTGCCTCTGCAGGTCATCTCTTTCCTGCTGGCTCGTGCTGTCGAGCGGGAGCTGGAGACTCGCTATTTGGGAGCCTTTTGCTTCTGACCGACATCGCGCAGGCAGGCCGCAAGCCTTTCGCATCATGTCCTCCGTCAGCGGTTTTGCAGCTTCGATAAGCTTCCTGCAGTCTTCTCTTGAATGCTGCAGTACGAAAGCATGTTGTAAGCGGAGCGCGGCTGCTATACATGGACCACTTCGCAGGAAGTCTTAAGTCTTTAAGCTCCTCGTTCTTGCAGAAATATCCGTCCATGTTTGCATCTGCATATGGACCGGCAACAATCTGCGGGTCGATAACACGAGCTTTCGGCTCCCAGACAACAGCCCGGCGATAAGCGGATGGGAAGTTTCCTTCAGTCACGCCGGCCAGGGTGAACATGCTGTTGACCTCAAATCGCAACCAGCATACGAGCTCAATCATCCTGGTCGATGTGCCATAGGGAGGCCGACCAGCTATTCCATCAGCGGAACAAGCCTTCTCGAAAAGATCCTCCCGCATCTTTCGCCCGGTTTCTGGCTTCTCTTGAGCGGTTAAGATGAAACAGCCGGCACACTGGGAGACTTGTTTTCTCATTTCTTCTTCATTGTACCAGATGTTGGGATCATTGAAGCGATGATTCGCTGCATAAACGGCATCGAGGTGGCCACTGTAAAGAGACTGACCCACACCTGCCGGAAGCAAACTTGCAACTCGAACCGAGCCCTCTTCTGCCCTCGTCATCCCTACCATCATCGCTTCTAACATTCACGCACACACACACACAACGTTTCAACACTTGTAATGTTCTCGCCGCGCTTGGCCAGTGCGATAGCAGCCTGGTTGCGTTTGAAGACCTTGGGCGGTGCTCAAACAAATATCAATACAGCACACTTGTGGCAATCCAAAAACAGAACATACATTCTGACTTCCAAGTAGCCTCATTGTTCAGCCAGAAGGTCTCGGAGTAGAACTTGACCAGGCCGCTTCGAGCAGCTGCCAGCACAGGGTCGTCTGGGTGAGGAATGTGCACATAGATGTTGTCTTCCGGCACGCCTCTTGTTGGCGTAACATGCTGCCCAGGCACCGCGGCGTACAAGAAGGCACAGTCCGTGTACGAAATGCCAGGTTTGCGCAGTTGCGGACTATCGCACCATTCGACCACCAAGTTGAATATCCGATCGCGCAGTAGCTCGTTTTGCATGGTGAAACCAGCCTTGGTGAGAGCGTCTGCAAGTCCTTTGCAGCGACCTTCTCCACCAGCCGCTGGTGCTGCTGCTACTTCATCATCTGCGTCTGCGTTTGGTTCGTTTCTGCTACCGCGAGCTCTACGAGCAGTGCCTGCAGCAGGGATGTGACCTGATGCCGCATCTTCGCACGCGAAAAGAAGTTGCTGCGCGGAGTTATTGTTGTCGTCCAACAACTGCTCGACTTGGTCCAATACGTCGTCGTTGGTTTTCAACTGGGCAGCGCCCAGCAATCTGAATAGTCCTTCCAGCTGCATGAAGAAGCGCTTGCAACGCGCAAGTGTTCCCTGAGGTGGAGCTCCTTTGTGCAGAGCAAAAGCTCCCAAGTTGAAAAAATACAGATTGCCTTCATGACAGCGCATATGCCGTTCTCCTTCGATAATCCAGAGCAGCATCACCAATTCTCTTAAATTCAGATCGGTCAACCACAATCTGTAGACGGTGACAGCCCCCGTGACAAGCCTGATCAATGCTTCGTCCAGGCGCGGAAACTTGCGTGCGACGTTGGCCCGGACACGAGATACTTTTTGAGGAATGCTGGGTTCGTCCTCGTAGGCAAGCTGAGGTACATCCGCCAGACCGCGTTCAGCTACTTCAAGAAGACCGCCGAAGAAGCTTTGGAAATTGTCCATAGTGGTGTCTGCGCCAGGCAAAAGCCGTCTTTTTCTTGCTTGCTCCAACCTGACGTTCTGCTCACCAGAGTCGAGATCCATAGCCTCTTCAAGATGCAACATCAACTCCTGGCTGACTCCATTGCCAGTATCAGAGTTGTTGACTTCAGCTACCAACGTGTTTTCTCTTGCAACCATGGCCGCCTGTGACTCGCCGGGAAGCCTTCCGATTTCAGGCATGATATCTGACAGCACAGATGCCTGGCTTGCACCTCCCGCCACGTCATACACTGCCGTGTCCAAAGACATATCCACTTCTGGCATGAGACTTTCTTGCGAGGCACCCTCACATACATCCACAACACCCAACTCATCCGCCTCAGCCGCTTGCGACTTGGAAGAAACATCTCCAAATACATCCCCACCCAGGAACTTCTTTATCATATCATGCTTGCCATGTCGTCCGACCGGAAAGACGTGCTCGATGAGAAAGGCGATGAGGCCGTGCATCCACTCTCGCTGGGACTGCTCTGTTTTTGAGGGATGCTCCACGTCAGAAACCAGCAGCGCCTGCGCTGCTGTCCTTCTTCGCAGACAAGTGTGGACGTACATGTAGAGAACATACGTTTTTTGAAGATAGTCTGTCTTGGGAAGTCTGATCAATTTTCTGGCTTCGAACATTGCCTTTTTCGATAGGCGACACTGTCAGGGTCCGGAATTATATACATGGCGGTGGGATAATCCTGAAAGAAAGCAATGTTTTGATAGATCGTACCGGCAACAACGTTGAGACGGTGCTCTTGGCGATCTTTCATGTCCGACCCGGAACTAGATCCTCCTTCAACATCCACGCGTCGATTGCTGAAGACAGTTTCCAGAGAAACATGAACAGGTCTCTCGCTGTTAGTCACCACGGTGCCTTCACCGTTCACGACCCTGATAGCACTCCGCATGTCAAGACACCATCTCTCCCAGCATCTCTTGCTGATGCTAGCATCAAAAGGAGACGGCCAAAGAGAGAAATCAACAACGTCTGCGTGCGGGATCAACTCCAGCAGGAGAACGATTTGGGCGAAGAGCCGTTTTGATCAGCGGTCCATATCAGTGGTGGTACATCCCCTTGCCTTAAGACAATGTCACGCAGGCCTGGCGCAGCAGCAGCCACCGCAGGCGGCGCCAGCTGCGGTCCCACCGCCTGGAAACGCTGCTCCTCCAGCTTGGGCAGCCCCGCCGCCTGGAAACGCAGCCCCGCCTGCGGGCGGACCAGTGCCCCAGCCGGGACCTCGTTTTGTGAACTCCGTTTATTGGCCGTGGCATCGGCCCGCACACTGGGTCGATCCGCAAGGGAGCCACTGGTTTCGCGAAAATATTCCGGCCTTGGAAATCCTTACAGATGGTGTGCTGCGTGCAGCTTGGAGAGGTTATTCAGAACATTGCGAAAACTACATCGCGACAGACCGGCTCTCATATGGCTCGGACATAGATTTGCAGGAGGCGCTGAAAGGGAAGGGCTGGGAGTTGGGCAGATCAGGAAGCGGAGTCTGGCGCAATGCGAGATGCCCGGCTTGTAGGGAGAAACATTCAAACTTTTTTCGCCGGTCAACACGTTGATCGGCGAGAGAGAAGACAGGGTCGAGGCCACCTCCTGGGAAAAACACAGTCTCTACCTGACAGAGGGTCGAGGTCACCTCGCCCCCAGGCGACACGACCTTGAACAGGGTCGAGGTCTCACAGCTCTCTCTCCCCGAAAGGCGACGAGAGGCACAAGTGTGTCCTCCGTGAAATTTTGAAAGGGCAGCGACATAGCGATGCTGCGGCTCTCCAGGGAATTTTTTGGAGCGAGACATGTAATGTTTTTCCCTCCGAGACACAATGACGGACTGTGTGTTTGTGTGACATCTGCAGCTCTTGCGAAAACAGCCGTGTTTGTCAAGGCACGCGCGCAGATTTTTCCAAGCACAACAGCGTGACGACAAAGCTTTGCCTTGCCTGCCGACAAGGTTCCTGACCTCGGCCACAGAAAGGCACAGTATGCATGCTATGAATCTGCTGTTGTGGTCTGTGCTCTCACACTTCTCTCTCTCTCTCTCTTCTCTCTCTCTTCTCTCTCTCTTCTCTCTCTCTTCTCTCTCTCTCTTCTCTCTCTCTTCTCTCTCTCTCTTCTCTCTCTCTTCTCTCTCTCTTCTCTCTCTCTTCTCTCTCTCTTCTCTCTCTCTTCTCTCTCTCTCTCTCTCACTCTCTCTCTCTCTGTCTCATGTCTTGGCCACACACGCAGGTACTGTCCTATACAAAAATATGCACCAAAAAAATAAAAAAAAATATATATATATATATGGAGTTTGTCACTTTTGGTTAGAGCTCTCCAACCAAGGGTCGAAGGCAGCTCTCCTCTCTGGAGCTGTGTATATGTTACATGTCTATCTTCTGATAGTTGCAAATGCGAGGAAAGCCGGAGTGCAACGACAGAAAAAGTCTGCAGAGAACTGTGTCTCTGTGTGTGTGCGTGGGCACACATATATATGTATATATATATATGCACATACATGTATGTATATATATATACACACATATGTATGTGCATGGCTGTTTAAAGCACATTTTTTCGTGCGTGCGGCTGAATTTTGACTCCCCAAATCTACTCCCCAAAATTACTCTCCAAAATTTACTCTCCAAATTTACTCGCATGTGAGTAAATTTACTCCCCAAATTTACTCGCATGTGAGTAAATTTACTCCCCAAAATTCACTCGCATGCGAATAAATTTTTGCGAGTAATTTTTGTGCGAGTAATTTTTTTACTCGCATTTTTCGCCTAATTTCGTTTTGCGAGTAATTTTATTCAGGCTACGCAGAAGAGGAGAACATTCAATGGATTGGATTATGCTCCGAGGTCAGGGGAGAAATGGTTCAGAAGCCCAAATCCCTGCACACTGACACAGAAGTCACGTCAACCCACAGTCACATAGCAGGCCATATCGGTGGCCCATGATGGTCAAGTTGTGGGAAGCATCGCTTGTCAGGGCAAGCCAGTCAGGCTGGAGGTCGCGCAATCAGCAGAGCGACCCAATGAAACGAGTTGCTCTGCGCATCCAGCACACGAAACTGTAGCGCATTCTGGTCTATGCCTTCCACACAGTCTTTGAACGACTTCGTACTTTCCAGGAATGTCTGCGTGGCATTGCCGAACTTCCTCTTATGATTCTTGAGGACTGCCCGAAACCGGGCTGCTGGTATGTGTCCAAGCCTTTCAGGCACATCTGCACGCTAGAAGGAGTAAAAGGCCGCCCATCCTCCAGGAGAGTCTCGACCTCTCGAAGAATGCACAGGCGTTCATCCACATGGATTTCGTCCTTGTCGAACTTACGGGCCTCCCCAGCACGACGTGGACGACCCAAGCACTCTCCCGCCACTCCAATGCTCAGGCAGTACACTGTCTTGCGCCAGGAGCCAGTGAACTGGAACGTGCGCTCTTGCCCTTCCGCACAGCGTTCATGCCTAAAGCAGTGGGCTGTGCAACACCAGCGATCATCTGCCAGCTGTCGGGGATTGGAAAATGCTCCGGCTTCTTTCTCCCAGGCTCTTGCGGCCGTCGTGCGAAGGCAATCTTGCTCAGAAACCTGATCCTTGCCATTCAGCACCCGATCTTCACCATAACTTTTGTCAAGCAAATCTGCAAAAACAAGGGTCCGTCGTCGCTGCTTTTTCTCAACGGAGGGGTCATCGGAAGCCATGGAAGAAGTGCAACAAGCCAAATCGTAGTTTTGGACTGTAGCTTTGGATCACAAAACTCAGGTTCTTTTGGTGTGGGACTGCAATGAAAAATCTTGCTTAAACAACTCTGGTTTATTTTTCTTTGGGGTGGCTTTGGGGTACAGGGACAAGCCAAGGCAGAGATGCCCAACACTCTGACCTTCTTCCCAGAAAACACCCAAGACCAGCATACACACACATTTCGACAGGCTATCACAGCACTGAAGCTGGGGATTCAAGCTCTGATTACCCATTTATTGTAGGACCGGGGGTCGTCAATACCAGATTGGTGAATCTTCCAGCAGAGAAGCTTTCTGCACAATCTGCTGAAAGGCACCTTGGCCCGGAGCCCTCAAACCCCTACTATTGTAGAGAGGCTGTCAAGCACTTGTGCCCGCCACAAAGTGCCACAAAGTCCGTGCAAGACGGTTTGGAAAGCATGGTTTCTCCTGATCCTCCTGATCCAGGATCTGGTTCGTGAGCTCCGCCGCCTTTTCGTTTTCGTGGACCGTACAAAAACGCAAAGGCAGCAGCTCAGATCCATTCTCGTGTCTGAACCCCTGCCTCGAAGGTAGGCGACTCTTTGGGAGTAGCGGGCATCCGGCTTTTTCGACCTCGCAAGACTCCAAAGCAGAAGCTCCAGTCTAACCACAATCATGTCCGAACCCCTGCCTCGGAGACAGGGGAATTGCCGGAAGAAGCGGGCATCCAGCTTATGCGGACTTCACAAGATCCCACAGCGGAAGCTCAGATCCAGTGTGTTGTCCGAACCGTTGCCTTGCAGTCAGAAAACTCCCCATGGGAGTCACCGGCACCCGGCCACTGTGCGGGAAGCCCTGATGCTGCATTGTGTGCATGGTGCCTGACACTGCATTATGCGCATGGTGTGCGTGGCGCCCGACACTGCATTGTGTGCATGGTGCCTGGCACTGCATCACAGGTTTACTGCTTGCCCGCGCTCTGTATGATAAATCTATGTCAGGTGCCATGCCAATGATAGCAGACCTGAGAGCCGGCAGGAAGCAGGCGGATGCTGGCATCTGAGCAAGGAAGGACAGAGGAAGGAAAACATGGATGAATGTCTGTACTCTTACCTACTTGCCTAAACTCTGTACTATTGTGACCTTAACCCTTGTCGCTGTTACCAGTTTCTTATTGTG
Organism: Symbiodinium sp. clade A Y106; assembly: GCA_003297005.1. Classification (NCBI taxonomy): domain Eukaryota; class Dinophyceae; order Suessiales; family Symbiodiniaceae; genus Symbiodinium; species Symbiodinium sp. clade A. The sequence goes on from BGNK01000617.1 coordinate 142,826, forward strand.
GTTGTAACATGTTGTAACTGTGTCTCAGTGCTTTGTGAGCGTGCAGGAGGCCTTGCAAAGTTTCGCAGCGCCTCGCGGGCCTGCAGGCACTTTGCCAGCCAACTATCCCAACCAGACCGCTGTGTCTTTCCTGATCCCCGACGCAGATCCGGAAACAACAGGCGAAGGCATGAGAGCACCTTCTTGCGAGCCACGTCCAAGTTCTTCTGTGCCATGTCAGGACAGAGACCGCACGGCGGCTTCGGCCCAGCAGGTGCATCATGCCCCTCTGCGCTCCCGGACCTGCCAAGTCTGGGCAGGAGCAGTCCTGTCCCAAGTCGTGGCACTGGAGGATATGCTGCAGGTTCTTCGCCGTGAGACAGCCAAACGAGGCTTTGAGATACTTGCGTCTTCGTCTGTTGGGCACACTGCGCTCCACAGCTGCAAGCAACAGCCTGGCCATGGCCAGGCTGCTCATGCGTCCCAGAATCATAACCGCCAGGCAGCGGACATTTTTCGACGCCCTTGCCAGCCACGCCATGACCTGGTCGGCCACGAGAGTGCACTGTGTCGTAGAAGCCCAACCTCTTGTCCAGGAGCTGCTGCAAGCTCACTGTGGCACTCGTGACACAAGCAGTGCCGAGCCTACGCCACTCGATGAGCTTTCTCAAATTTTGAGTTTTCGGGGCTGGTTAGGCGTTTCGAGATTAACGAAAGCTTTAGATCATTGGAAGAGAAGCCACATGTGATTGTTCCTGCGGCGCTATGCCCCGAACTTGTCAAGGGGCCCACAATCGAACTTCTGGGATCCAGATCCACTGCAACGCCGCCCTCCGCACGATCTTTTCTGGGTGAGCGGCTCCTGAAACGAATCCACCCCAGAGCACGACCAGGGACGATGGCTTGACCGATCGGAGGAAGCTGACGCCTCGCCATTGCCCGTCGGCACAGAGGAAGAAGCATGCCCCGAGGAAGCACCACTGCCCGCATCCGCTGTGTTCACATTCGTGCTGCGATTTTGTTGATAGTAATTTTCCCATGACATACCACAGGTGTGTTGCTGCCATCCCTTGTCGTGTCTGGCGCCGACTAGCCAGCACGTCATGCTATCAGCGCAACAGTAAAACCGAAACGACTCGAGAACCCATTGTCTTTCTGCTGCTACTCAGCGCACTAGCAGTAGCACAACGCAGTTAGCCCTGCTGTTGACGCTGTTTCTGTGAATGGTACAACAACGACTACTACAGTACTGAATTATTTTACACGACATACAGACGGTTTACAAAGTTCTTGCTTAGTCATCAGGCCGAAGCTCCGCCCAAAGGTATTGCCACTCTGCCCTCCGTGCCGCATCATGACTACCCGAGCTGCACTCTCTGAAGGAAAACTTCTGCGAATGACCACATACTGGTTCCAAGATTCGGGAGCTTGCTTGAGAAAGCACTTCTGGATTTAGCGCTTCGAAATTACAATGCCAGGTGTAGTGTCCTGACAGCCCATATCTGTCTGAACACCAACAGAAGTACACATAGTATAATAGTATTAGTATTATTAGTACTAGTAGTACTAGTAGTAGTAGTAGTAGTAGTGGTGGTAGTAGGAGTAGTAGTAGTAGTAGCAGCAGCGGCAGCAGAGGCAGGAGTAGTAATAGTAGTCGTAGTCGTGGTCATGGTAGTGAGGTAGTGGTAGCGGCAGTGGTGGGTGTAGCGGCAGTGGTTGTGTTTGTGGTGGTGGTTATTGTGGTAGTGGTAGCGGTAGTGGTGGTGGTAGTTGTGGTAGTGCTAGTGGTAGCGGTAGTGGTGGTGGTGGGTGTAGTGGCAGTGGTTGTGGTGGTTGTTGTTATTGTGATTGTGGTTGTTGTGGTGGGGATTGTGGAGAATGGATGTGGGGAGGGTTGTGGTAGCTGCCACGGCCGCGTGGAAAAGCCGGTGAGTCATGTTGTATGAAACAATAGTATGGCAGGCATTGAGTAGTGTTGCTTCTCTTACTTTTACAAGGTTAATCTCGAATGTTGCACGCGTAGGTTGGATATACTATAGCCAAAAGAGATAGTCATATTTTACATAAAGGGTCCTGCCTCATATATATATATATATATATATATATTTATTTATATATTGTCATGTACGTATATGCATATACTACACGGAAGTCACGGAAGCACAACGACACATGTACCTGCGAGCGTGTGCGTGCGCAGGCCCTAGCACGCAATCGGGCTCAGAAAACGCGATGCACCAGGCCAAGGCGCAGTACTTCTGAGCGCATGCCCGGGCAGATCCTGGGTGTGAGTGTTGCAGATTTAGCAAAAGCAAACAAGGCCCGAAGCACTGCTTTTTCGACTGTCGCCGTCAAGTGACCCAGTGAATTGCATAAAGACCTCGATGCAATTTCTGGATGTTGTCCGGCTTCGATTTTGTTGGAAGTGACCTCAGCTGAGAGGCAGGCAAGCCGGCCAGAATCGCGTGTATTTTGACGTATCTGCAGGTGAAGCGGTCAAATTGCTGGCTTCTGAATCTGTATTGATTCGGTTGACGTGGCTCTTTGGAGATGTTCGGACAGTCGTTCAGGATTGGGCGCAGGTGGAATGGAACGACTCTACTTAATGCCATTGCGGCAGAACGAAGCAGTCTCCGCCATATTCGTTTCGGATGATACATTCACTATGCATATTCTGTTTCAGACAAGGCACGAGTTTCCGAAGACAGCAGCAATCCTGGGCAAATTAAGCTTTTGCACTGTGCTTTCGGTGAGTTAACCGACTGGAAATGACAGCAAGTACAGCCAGAACTCAACTTCTTCCGCTTCTCCAACCAGCCTCATTCTGCGATGTTAATATGAATAAAGATTCATTCTGTGAAGGAATCCGCAAGCTTCTGCCAATTGGGACACGTCTCTCTGGGCATCGTGGACGTCTTGGCCGGCTGGCGGATCCAAATGATCCAGCTCGTCGCGCCACGAAGGATCCACCAAGTCCGTAAGGCAATCGACTGCCTGCAGAAACCGCAGAACACCTTTCCTTGCCTGTGTGATTGCCCAACTTCACTGCACCACACGGTAAGCGCCCTGTCTTTGCACTGGCGACACCAGCGGCTCTCTGTGCGTAGCTGGGCTGTGCTTCAATTCTGCGAATTACACTGCGGCGCTGCTCTAAACAGGCTGTCCTTATCGTTTCACGACCCCTGGTTTCGCTCCCTCGTCTGCTCACAGGGCTTACTACAAAGATCACCTCCGACGTGCTCCAACCAACGTCTTTCACTCGACAGCCTAAGGTCGCTCGTGGCTCGCAGCACGATCCGCTTGCTGGGAGGTGGGAAAGGAAAGACTGGCACACTTCCTCAAAGGTCGTTTGCCCGTTTGCACCTTGGTTTGATGGGGGCTGGCAGGCAGGCCGCTGAACTCTTGTCGCCAACGGCGAGTTCCCACTTATCTCATGGCATTCACAGGGTTTGCTGAGGCATTCTGAAACACGCACTTTTGGTGTTCGTGCGGTTTGGCAAAGTGCGCTTTCTGTCGTGCCAAGCGTGCTGCCACTTTGCGGTAGTATGAGCAGCCACGCCTTCACGCCACTGTTCAGCACTTTGATTCCTCGGGTGCGACTACCTCAGCCATGCCGTGCGGGTTCTCGTGACGCACCATCTACTCCATATCTGAGTCATGCGCAGTAAATGCCTTGTTCATAGTTAGTGCCGATGACATCGTTGAAGACAATGTCGGTGATGGGGCTGTCTACTAATCCAGAGATGTCGGCAACCTGCTTTGCTCCGTTGGAGGAGATCGTATCGAAGGTAAAGTTGATGAAGGCCGGAGGTTGCTCCGAAGCTTCGCCCTTGCAAGGCCAACGCCCAGCGGCTCCGCTCGCTCCGCTCGCTCCGCTCGGGGCCGGGCCTCGAGTCCGTTCCTGGAGCTGTACTGCATCGAGATCCTTCAACGAACTACGCTGGGATAAAATCTCTAAAGTCTCCAGCACAGCTCCGCTGCCGAGAAGCTTGATGAAGACTTTGGTTTGTCTTTTGATCCCTGACCTCACGGTCTGGTTGTCATAGGAAAGAGTCCCCGCAGACAAGACAAGATGCCTGGCAACGCTGTAGATGTTGTGGAAGTACAGGTCTCTCACCACTCCCCCGCGCCACCTCCAAGCAAGACCATAGTAGAAGTGAGCGGGGATGTGCTGGCATACAGGATGCTTTGCAAACTTCGCCGAACGTGCCTCGAACTCTTGATGAATATCCCATGCCATCGATTCTCGGGCCGACTGTCTCCGAACTTGACATTTTCGACACGGATGTCATAAACACCACCTGTGAGCAGTTTCTGAAGGTTCCGTGCTTGAAGGAGGTGCCAACGCAGGGAAGCTCGGGGCACTGCCGCTCATTTCACTGCCCACTGAGAGGCACTTCGACCGAATGGCCAGGTCATGCAAATGGATGTGAGCACCTAAGTCTTGCAGATCCTTCGGGTAAAATGTACTGCAACAAAACATGCTGATCCACGCTTGATGCAATCATCAAGCGACCACAGCACAACGGAAGAACCAGGAGGCCAACACAGCCCCTGCTTCTCCAGACCCCTCTGGCTACTGATATTCCCACCAGCCTTCCCAGCCTCACATTGGGATGTATGGAAGCAAGCTCTCTCACTAGAAGCTTTCGTGACATGCAATATTGCATCTTTACAACAACTTAAACGACTTGAAACCATGTTCAACCATCTGTTGCATGATGGAAGCTTAACAACTGAGGCAAGTGCTGGGCATGGCAAAGTTTATGCCCGCCTGATTGAGCCCACTCTTTATTGCAATAGCGTCATCCCCTGTTGAGATCTCCTGGTTGCAGCAGTCGCTTGACAAATGGCCACCAAACAGCCGCGAAAGATGACGAGAGGCACAAACTCAGGTCCCCGCGCTATTGCGCACAATGGCATGAACAACCGAATCCTGAGAGGGCTGTCAACTGCTGATGCTGTTTCTTTCTAAAGTTATCGACAGCTGTCGCGCTCGTTCACGCTACCATGGATGGCTGTCGACTCATCTTCATGTCCGATATGCACCTCTCGCGATGCTGCCACGTGCTACTCTGGAGGCAGGAGTCCAGATTGATTCCATCCGTGTTCGGCGAATCATACGGGGCAGTGATGTTGACGCGCTCCACCTGCAGTACACAAGCAGCGCACCGCCGAATTAGAGAGTTCGGCCATGTCAACAAACAGAAATGCTGCCCAGCCACCAGAATCTTCTTCGAGGCATAGAAGTGCGTGTTCCAGAAGGCAGGATTTTGCAGGCGGATGCGTCGAAGAGTGATGTTTGAACAGAACATGCATTGAATTAGCGATGGCCGTCCGTGTTGCAGCAGCACATGCGTCTTGCTGAAGCGTGACCACCACCAGCTGCCGTTCCCATCAATGACACCTGCAGGGTTCAAGACTCCCCACAGGAGACAACCCTGCTTCTCCCTTCCGGCGACCGGCGAACCGCTGTTTCAATTGAGTGGCCAGGCCCTTCGATGGTCACGTCTGAGAGGTTGTAACCAAACAGGAGAGCTGAATGCCTCCGGCGCAGTTCGAGCAACAACAAGTGCGGCCCTTCGCGCTTGATGAACGGCCTTTTGGAAGGGTCCAGCGACCAGTCACGGTTGAGGCCGTAGCTGGGGAGAGCCGGAAGCAACGGGTACGAGTCTGGCGATGAGACCTCTGAAGAGCTGAGCAGCAGAGACTCCACCGTTTCTCTCTTTCCTTTCAGTTTTAGGCCAAGCGACTCCCAGGAGCTTGCTACCTTTCAGCAGGCGCAACGTCATCTTACTGGTGAGGTTCACGGAGCCAAGGACAAAAATCCCCTTCGGTATCCTCAGCAAGACAAGGGCACAGCAAGCAAACCTTTCAGCAATTACCGGCCGGAGCCTTGCAACTGGGGCTCTGCAGTATGAATCGCTCCGTCCCCCATGACCGATTCGCACCTCGTGTAGTCGTGCAGTGGTGGACGAGGCATAACATTGAAACAGGTGCAACGACTGCACGCCGTGATGAATCGCAAGCCACAGCAAGAGCATTCAGGCAACCATGGCATGCCGTATTTAAGCCGTAGAACTGCAGAGTTCCATAGCTGTGCGGAAGGCTTCTGTGTTGTCGGTCTTGCCATCTCCGACGGCTCCAAACCAACATGGGTTGCAGATCTGGATTTGACCGTTGTCGCTCTTCTTGACGCTGTTGAAGTTGGCAAGGACCTGCCCAGCACCCTGCACAGAATTCAACAGCTCCAGCGGCCGTATCTACGTCACAAGTAGAGCGATGTCGCCTCTGCATCGGCCTTGTTGGCCTGAGGTTGGAGCTCTTCGCGGGGCTCCTGGCGAAGCTCCTCGAAGTCCTAAGTGCCGAATCAGCAGCAGCGGCTCGAGCGAAACTTTGCTGGGACCGCTGCATCGCTTTGGTTCGCAGAGCTTGGCAACGGGTCTTGTCCCACACTCCACCTTCTTCCAAGAGAGCCTGGTCCCGAGACAGGCAACAAGGGAACTGGTTACTGCATAAGGCTCATGATGTGCAGGAACCACTTTCTGCCGCAAAGCAACTTGTGTCTTGGAGACTGAAATAGCCGGTAGAAGTGGCCAAGAGGCCAGCCAGCACCATGATGCAGAACGTGGGCCTCAGAAACCGCAAACCCAAGAACGCAACACCTGTCGGCTTTCGATGTCACGGACTAAGTCCTATGCCACAGTCTTGCCAGCACCTTTGGCTTCCTGCCACGCGGAGAAATGCACGGCCGTTCGTCCGTTCGCATCAGCTTGAGGTCCACACGGACTGGATGTTGCGCCGGCCATGGCGGCCAAAGCTCTGTCTCGGAGACAGAGCTGCACGGCATTAAGTTAAGGACTGACATCGAAGCCCTGGAACAAAAGCTACGAAACCGGACACGTTGAACACGTCACAGGTCATTGTGCTTGGGACGCGTCAGGTGCGACCGCTTCAAGAGGCTTCGAGCTACCAGTGGTCTCGAATGGCTGCAACTTTTTCGAAATATCTTGCAAAGGATTGTACATGGAAAAGGCGACCAGAAAACATTCGCTGCTGCAGGTGGTAGACAAGACAGAATGTTGAAAACACTGGCGGCTTGAACTTTCACTCCACACAAACACAGAGTTACGTTCAGGGAATACCATGGATTCACTTGAACAGACAACATCGCAAGCAGATGTAACAGGTGGCATGGAAGCGGAGGGGGCTGCGCACCCGCATTGAGAACAAGTCGTGCAGATGAAGTTTGTGGGTGTCACAAAGCTGCAGTAGCTTGTCCTCAGGAAGTGGAAGCGACTGTGAAAGTCCCACAGAATGGCACATGCTTTGCCCTTCCAGTCCTCAAGATGGAAAAGCAGAATAACTCCTCGGCACCAAGGCGAGGCGCAGCGAAATAGCAAGAATCAGGCACGGCATGTGCAAAACACCAGGCAGCTTCAAAATGTAAGCCAGCACAAGCGGCACAAGCACATGAGGCACCTGCTCGAAACATGATACTCTCCATATACACTCCATGCTGCACATATGCAGCTGGGCTGCGATTCAAGAGCAAGTCTTGGCTTGTCTCCACCTGAAGGTAACGCCACGACTTGATGCAACAGTCGCTTGCACCCGTTGCAGGTACGTCGGTCCACGGTGCATACAGGGATGCAGCCTTCTTTAGAAGATCTCGTGCACGCTGAGCTTTCCCCACCTCAGAATCAGCAGATGGTAACTGGCTCTGATATGCGGAAGCCGGTGCTCGCAGTGAGCAGGTGGCATTTGACCCGATTGGGTCAGTCTCAGTGGCTGACTCTATTGTTTGGACAACCAGGAGAGAGAACTGAGCATCTCCTCACCTTGACTTCGCAGGATAACCCACCAGATGTGACAATCACATCATCACATCTGTTTAATCCGGCGTTTGCCGCAAAGATTGCTCCACTTGCTCTGGCAGGACGAACAAGTGTTGACTCTGCATACTAGCACGCGTGGGGGATTGGAATACAACCCTGCGATACCCTGCATCCTGTGGCTTGCGCGACCGCGACGACGACATTTAAGACGGCGACCTTTCAAAAAGACTGTTTGAGTTTTGAGGAGTCTCTGAGGCCGTGGCTCTCTCATCCCACTCGATTCGATCCCGAGGCAGTCCGAAAGAGCAGCATTGGAAATCCTGTGCTATGACGCTACAAGGACCAACGCGAGATCCGACGCTTCAGTGGGTGCTTGCGTGCATTGCTTGGACATGCAGGGACCACATGGGCCTGGAACACTTCATCCCAGTTGCCGAAACTCTCCTTGGCCTGGAGTGGTGCAGAGCAAGCTTGGACTCCTGAACCGTGCTGATCATTGGCCAGGGCCTTCGACAGCATGATCCGTAGGGCTGGATTGTAGAAGGCCGGAGACTTCACGGTGCATCCCTGAACGGCAAATCACCGGCATGTTGACGGCTTTCACCCTGCGTTCTTCAACAACTTCCCCCACGCCTCTGGCAGATTTTTTCTGCGAACCTAAGTAGTCAATTGCCACAGGTCAATAGCAAACTAAAGCCACATCTCTCCGAATACTGCAAAGAGATATGTGACGCACTAAACTCTTGCCTGCATCATCTGCCTATGCGCAAGTTGCAAGAAAGCGAACATACAGTGCAGGCACCGAGACTGCGAGGTTTCGAAGCTCACAATGGAGCAGGTCAGACAAGCCTTCAAAGGCAAGTCGTTTGAGGTTATTGGTCCGACCGTTAAAACAGCAGAGAAGTGTGGTCAAAGCACATGTACAGCACATTTTGCTGACAATGCGACCGACTGCTCAAAGCGATGAAGCAGGTGCCGAGTTCTGAGTCCAACTTGAAGCCCACAACTCCCCACTCCACAGCCACCAGAACGGAAAACACGAAACAACAAATAGTTCAAGCCGCTTAACAGATTCCAACTGCATCAGGACTTCGTGATGTGCGCCTGCACAGGAAGCCCGGGACTCGCAACAGCGGTCCCACTCGAGCTCCGTTGTTGCAGCAGACAACTCCGCCTCTTCAAGCCGTGAAGACATGAGTCGACAAAAACGCCGGCCGGTTGAGCTAGCAGCTAGTGGATGTGCTTTCTGTCGGACCAGTCGCATCATCAAGAGCCGAAGCATGCTGGGAAGAAGATGAGAGATGAGGAGGGGTCAGCGCTTGCCGGTTCTCGTCGCTTCGACTGGCGAGGCCGACAGGCCCGGCCGCAGCTCTGCGATCGAGAAGAAGCGTCGGAGCCAAACTTCACACGGCCGAACTCGCTGTGCAGTTTGGGCTCTGAGCAAAGCACACCTTCTGGCAGTGACACGCAGTTGGTATTGCTGTGTGTTGCGGTGGTGATCAGTTACACGGTGTTTTTTCGGCCGCTTCCTTTCCGGGCTGCAAGCTCTACCTGAGGGCCTGGCCATTGCTACCATTACTACAACTGCTACTACAACTACTACAACTACTACTACTACTACCACAACTGTTAATTCATCTGAGAGAAGCCTGGCAAACCAAAAGGCTGGAAAGGAGCGAGCAAGCCTGGAACCGCAGAAGGAGTGGACATCTCGCAACGGACAAAGAGACTCGAAGGATTTGTTAGTGCGTTAGGAAACCGGAACCGCTGACTGAAATCGGCTCCTTGACCACTTAGTTCACTTGAGCCTGGAGCGAAATTGCCACCGCGATTTGCCCCACTTGTGTCAGTTGGGTCACTTGACATCGCCGTTTTATGCAGTTGTGCCTCTTGCACTCCGTGAGGCCTTCAGCAATACTAGTGGTAAAACCAAATAGTAATGCTCCTAAACCCTAAAACCGAAAACCCCTGAACCCGAATAAACCCCCAACACTAAACCCCTAAAGCCCCAACTCTAGCACGAGTGGCGCTCACCCCTGAACAGTTTTCGGGCTGTCGGCTTTTCAAGCGTGGCAGCGTCGCATGCTGCTTGAACACGCCTAGCCTCGTCCACTTTTCTAGAGTCAAGTGACTCAAGCTGTGCGTTTGAACTAGCGGTTCACGATTCCCAGTTCAATCAAACAATAACAGGCCTTGGGCTCGAACTTTGATCGCGACTTGATAGCGAGGCCAGACCGCTTAATGACTTGTGCGAAGGTCTAGCAAGAGGAAGCGTTACGGGAAAGAGGATTATCCGCCAATCGCGACCTTCTGAAGCCCACACGGCCAACGCTGCAAGGAGCAACAGAGATTTGAAATCAACCAGGGGTATCTAACGAACGGAACCCATAACGCCTGAATACAATCCCGCATTCTAAACCCTTGGCAGTTGGAGCATTCTCGAGGTTTCTGATTCTCGACCGCGGGCTCAGGTCGTCGAACTCTTGTTGCTGCTTCATCAGAGCAGTGGAGATAGTGGAGAACATCAGTCATTGTGAGCTTCACATGACTGTTGTGATTCCTTGACCATCTGTTTCGGGATCCTCTGAAAACTGCAACTCCGCCGGGGTGTAGGAACGGAACTCTTCGCACCTGTGGCATGCCTGAGAAGACCTTCCTGCACTTCGGACTGGCTTGCGCCTACCGCGATGCAAACGAATAAAATTGAATTAAAACATGCGAGAAAGACGAAGATCGATCAACATACTAACCTTCCAGCAAAGTGATTCCGCTAAATGAAATGCGTGCACACGCATGTACCCGACACGACGGGATGCTGCCAAGAGGCAGAGGAGATCTGCCAATTCGACTTCTCTGGCACAACTTTGCCAGAGAAGCGGCCGGCGCAAATACTGAAACTGGCAGCAGAAACTAACGGAGCATGATTGTCTGATCACTCGCGCACCGAAGGAAAAAACCAAGAAATCTGTCTATATTTCATGTGCGCTGCGGTGCGCTGGCAAAGAATCCGCGGGGCTGCCTGTCCCCACGAAGATACACGCTCAGCCTGAGCTGGCAAGCGGAACTGACCGGCTTATCCTTTCCAAACGGTCTTGTCTTCCAAGAGCGGTGAAGTGCGAATGTCTTGAGGACACCACATCTCAGCCGATATGTCTGCAGCGAAGACCTCCTCTAGGGGCACACGGGCCTTCAGACTTTGCATCCTATGCCAGTCTTTTTTCATGCTGAATATTCATACAGCTCGTTCACGCTGTCTGAGCTGATCACAGTGGCGCTCTCAAGGGCCTCTTCATCCAGGTGGATGACCTGGAAAGCATGTGGTAATCCAGTCATAATTTTGCATTGTCATGCCTATCAGCACATCAGCCCTGGCAGGTCAGCAGAACTTCTGCGAGGCTATTCCGAGCCCCAAGCCACTTGCACCAACGATTCTGACTCGCTCACAGTAATGCCTGTGCAAATTTGCCTCGTTTTCGCCATGAGGTTCTGAAACAGGCTGCTCACATGGCCCTTGGCACTTGTACCAAGCTTGCAAAACTCTACACCAAGATGCTCTGGAGTCATTGCCGTGCTGATTTCATGGTTCCAGTCCTCTGCGCAACTGCATAGCTGGCTAATGAGGAATATGGGTTTTGAATATGGGTGATATGAATCCGTTCACCGCGCCGTCCTCCGGCTCTCCTGGCTCGATGTTCTTGAAAGCTTCGACATCGATCTTCAGACCCTGGCAGGCCCTTCCCTCCGAGCTCTCTCCTGAAACGAAACGCGACGCGAAGATCCCGCCTTGAGGACTCCCTTCGGCGCCTGCAAGCGCAGACATCCCTGCATCTGGCTTCTCTATGCACAAGAAAAGATTTCTGCCTGACGTTCTGTCCATCCGAAAATGCTTTTCTTGTGCGGATTCAAGGCACCTGAAAAAGAACATAAAGTGAAGTGGATGTACCTGGATAGACTGGAAAGCCGGTTCCCTCTGCCTGGATACCAAGGGCTCGCCCAGGAGCGATGGCGCGCCTTCGCGAGGTAGATGATCAGTGCCCTGGCGTGGGCCGGCTATACTAGCGCTTTTCGATAAATTCTGTTAGTAATCGAAGTCCGGTTCCCGCTGTCAGTGTGACGGATTCTGCAATGCTCTTCCCAACACAACAAGCAAGGCTGGCAAAGCTAGCAATCGTTCAAAAGGTCAGAACTAAGTCCCTGACTTATCCTGTGGATTCGACTGCGCTGTGTCCACCTTTTGGGCATAGCCAGTGGGTAGTTGCAAAACACAGAGTTGAATTCCATGCTTCAGCATCTTTCTCTTTTGACGAATGTACTTGCCAGCGCACCTTCCACCAGGAAAGGTCTCGAAGAATGTCGTCGTAGACTTCCTGTAGCTGTCATTGTGTTTGCTTTGACCGACCGAGGATACGCTGAAAAACTTCCCAGCAAGTCCTTGCAGAGGTCTGTAAGTTTGCCTCGGCCGACACCGAGCTAATTACTATGTTTGACCATGACATGGTTTTGCAAACTCAAAGGTGGCCTTTGCCGTCTTTGCGAGACACGAGCAGCTGCCAGCAGGACATCTCGACCTGTTTTGCTCGCTCAAGCGTCAGCCATGCGTTCGATGCTGTCCATGCCTTGATGTCATCTTCGTCCAGGTCCATGTTGCTGTCTCTGAGTGGATACGTCAGAATCATCCTCACAGTTGTGGAGCATTCGCGGAGCCACAGCACAGAAGCGTTGAAACTAAGACTTGGCTGCTTGGCTCCTGCCCATGGACTGAGCGTAGTGCACCTTTTCGGCACTGTGCGCAGCACATGTCAACATTTGGAGCGCAGCGCAGCACAGGAGCGCCACTGTCGCCTACACTCCTACAGACTCCTACACTTCCCCTCGGGCTCCTTTTTGCCGCTGAGCGCAGCGCAGCATGGCACAGTGGCTCAGTTGCTACTTACTTGGCTCAAGGGCCTCTCTCCGAACACAGCTCGACAGCAGTCCCTCTCATTGACTGCACGAGCGCCAGAAGTTGTCTGTTCGTATCGTCGCTGTCCGTGGCACTCCCGATCCCGAGCTGCTGACCCAGCTTCACAACCTTTTCCAGAGCTTCCACACGGGTTTCAAGCTCACTGGGCTGGCGCAGCGCAGCCAGTTCACGTTCGAGCTGAACAATAAAGGCCTGGCGTCGCATGCAGAGCTGCTGGAGTTCTGCAAGTGACCGCATAGACAGCGCCGGAATGCCACTCTGGACCGTGCTTCCGCCCAAAGATGTCATGGTGTCCATCCGCTGCGCCATTTCAGGCGCTTCGCTTGCTTGGCAGCTCTGCTTTCGTGTCCGTGACGGTTCTTACCCGGGCACTCCTCTGACAGTCACCGACATCGAGACTCGAGCTAGACTTGTGGGGTAGATCCTCTCGTCAGGTAGCTGTCTTAGCTTTGGGCGGTCCTTCGAAAAGAATGCATGCCTACGAATCGATCAACGCATACACTCATTGATTCCAAAGTGTATTGCTGGAAGTCGAGCACTCGTTCACCAGGCGCGATCCCGAGGCTGCGGGAAGAAGGGGGCGGGGTTTTGGCCACACCGCAAACTACACGCAACACGCTCCTCTTCCTGAATGCTGCCAGGGTGCTCCATCTACTTGGCCAGATTCCCGCCTTTGATGCAGCGACTGTCACAAGCACTGGGCTGACGTTGCAAAAAGCTCGGCTTGCAGCTGAGCAGGAAGCTGCCACCTTGCACTGGAAAGCATGCGCGGTATTCAGAACTGGTCTTGGCGTTGTAGTTGGCTTAAGCGGCCTGTACACGATCGGGAAGGATCCTGGGCTGACCCAACTGGACTTCAGCTCAAAATGCAATGCATGTAACTCGCCTGGCACTTCCATATGAAATTAGCCTCGGCACTAAGACGAAAGACCGTGCCATCCGATGCCTCCTTTGCAAGGAAGAAAAGCTAGGTATCATACCATTGCAAAGCGATTTTTAGGGCATGCCAGCACTTGTCAGATACACACCCGTTTTGGAGAGAATGTGGCCTGCGTGGCGACCTTAGCAAATGAGGCGAGCGAAAGCCACGCAGGTTGTGGGAACGGTCGGAGCTTTGCACAGAACTGGGGCCCCAGCCTGCAAAGCTGCAGGATCAGACATTGAAGCTGGCGGTGCGACAAAGTAACAAGTTGAATGAGAAAGAAGTATTGCAAAGGCTCGTTTTGCATGTGACACGGCATCGGAGGCTTCATTCACGAACTTCAACTTCAAAACAATCCCAGGCCAAGCTTGCACGACAGAAAGACAGCGAATCGACTCTCCCCCGATATTGTCTACAGGCCTAGCACATCTACTACGCTCTCCTGCATAGGCTGCGAGAATTGTCGGGGTGTGTTTGTCAGCTGATCGGCAAGCACTCGCACACAACATGAGGCTGGTCGCGAAGTCACCATGCATGATGACATTACACTTTGGAATGTGTCTGATGCAAGAAACCGCGCAAAGCACATCTCAGACGTGCCAGAATTCTGAAGGCAAACATATTCTGCGCCTTCCTATACTAGGGTCTATGTATTGTCTATTTGCACTACGCTTGAAGCTTTGCAGCAGGACAAGTTCTAACTCACAACGTGCTGCTGCGTCTGGTCCGGACTGAAGTCTGAGGCTAAAGTGTCTTGTGCTGCAGCTTCCAGCGCCAAAAGATGCCAGCACACCTCACGAAGTGCCAAGCATTGTGCCGTCAACTTTGGACGAATCTGATTTTGTCACGATGAACTACTGCTTCAAGACTTGCTGGATTTTTCAGAGTCTTGAACGAAGGAAAAACTGGGTAGCGTGAAGCTAGACGCTTTGATCAGCTTCTCGAGCCAGTCCCAGCAGTTGGCTGGCAGCCAGATGCAGGCATCCCTGCCCACACCTGCAAGGCTCTTCGGCTTGGTTTCATGTTTCGTGCGTGCGAAACGGATCTCGCAGTATCTGGCAACTCATCCGAGTCAATTCACAACTCGCCGCCTGCCTCTCTGGCTGGCACGGTCTCTCCTTTCAGCACCTTTAATGCGGCAAAGCATCCGACGGGGGCAGTCGCGGCCCTGCACTCTGACTCTGCTCTCGATTCCTGTTATTCTGAGAGTGGCACCTGTGTATGCTCCATGAGCACAGCCTCCCAGGACTCTCCACCGTTTCACGATGTCACATCTGTCCAAAAGTCATGCTCGGCCCTACGTTGCAAAATGGGAGCAGCAGCATCGTGCAGCACTTCGCACATCATATGTGTGCCATGATGCTCCGCGCTGTACCTCGTCCTCTACGACGGAACCCGGCATTGCAAACGAACCTGCCAAGCAGTGAAGATGCAGCCAAGCAGAGCCCCGGGATGCCAAGATGTCACCCTCCAGAAGCTACTGGCGTTCCTCGAGACGATCACAAGTCATGTCCGCCACGGTGAAGGCTAGGATGCACACGTACGCGGGCGCATAATGCTGATGCATGTCCGAAGCAAGCAACGAGGCCGAGTTTGACTTGTCTGATATTTAGCTTGCCTTGTGCGCTGAAAAAGAGATCTCGCGCAACAAGCTGCCTGGCAGAAGAGCTGCTCCGTCTCCGATCCTGGTCAAAGGATCTGCTCTAGTACATCTTCGTTTCGAAACACGAGGCCGGGCCTTGTCGGGGCGAGTTTGATAACCATGTTCTCTACGGTATGGCCAGTTGTGTCGCACCTGGGCAGAACATTGGGCTGGTGCAGCAGAACAAACAAATAAACCGCTACTACGCTCACACACCGGACAAGAACGGGATGAATCGGCTTTCCATGCATCGAGTTATGGCGTCGTTAAAAGCTTCGATGACCATGCATGAAAGGAAGAAGTTCCCCTCCGCTCGACCTTGTTCTCAGGATTTTGTGCCGCTGGATACCCTTCCGCTTCGAAAGCACTTCCATGCTTGTCGGATGGATGTCGACGTTGAGCGCAACTCTGAGTATAGGCTTTGTACTCAAAGATCGAGGCTTGGCTGTCTTTCCAACTATGATGTCGAACATGCCCATGCCAAGGCCAAAGCCCAGATCCGATCGAGACGTGGTCACCTTGAGTTGAGTGCTGGCTGAGGTCTTTACACCGGCGAGATGCCTCTTCGGGACTATCAACCATGCCTATAGTCAGCAAGTCGTATTCGACCATGAGCCCCGCCAAATAGCATTCCTGCAGGCACTGGACTATTGAGTGCATAGAGCACACACGCAGTGGAAAACCGATGTTTCGAAGTTTCAATTAAGCAAGCCGTTCCGGAAGCCAGAGCCGTCTTTATCGCTTCAATTACGAAACTTGACCAACACAGAAACAGCGCGACGCCGCAACCGTGCTTTCGTAAGTCAGTCATTGCATATCATTGCATCTTGCGCGTCCTTGCCAACCTTGGCACCACAAGCTCGTGCCAGCCACACCTACCCAGAAGGCTGATCAGAACTGGGACGTGCTTGGATGAGATGATTTGCAGATGGTCCGCCCATTGCCTCAAATATGGTCCCCTGAAGGCAATCCTGAAGCGCAGAAATTCCTGTCAGACACAAGATGTGTTGCTCATTGCCTCCGGAAGCAGAGCAGGCAGACCCCTGCCTGATCCACAGATCATCATAATCATCCACCGCATCTTGGAGTTCCATGGTTGCATATCAAGTTCCATTTAGCGCACCGTCGCATCTTCTGGTGTGTGCAGCACAACATGCGCCGATGCAGCCTAGCAGCATGGTAGCTGCCAAAGAACTTGTACTCGCCAGCCTTAGAATTAGAGTTCTTCGAACGCTCTGCTGCTTCGGCTCGGTGCGGCCCTCCCAAGTTGCGTGGCAGCTGCACAGGCTGGGTCGCATCAGCCACATGCACAGCCAGGCCACAATGTACTTGCCAATGATGATCCATTTCA
This sequence comes from Symbiodinium sp. clade A Y106, assembly GCA_003297005.1. Taxonomy (NCBI): domain Eukaryota; class Dinophyceae; order Suessiales; family Symbiodiniaceae; genus Symbiodinium; species Symbiodinium sp. clade A. The sequence goes on from BGNK01000617.1 coordinate 159,521, forward strand.
AGGCAATGTTGGCAAGCAACCTTCGCCACACGAACCACTGCCCGAGATGTAGTAAGACTACAGGACCAAACCATACTGCACATCTCCACGAGACCATCATATAAAAACTAATGTCAAATCATGGAGCAGAATGAACTCGATGAAGTTATACACCTGAGCAGAAAGCCAGACTACAGGTTAGGCTACTGCGATAACCTACATCTGAGGCTGCCTTTCGGACGTTTCGTGCTGTGCAAGACTAGCTTTTTGTGCTGCACTGCCCAGGCTATATGTGAGGCCGCCGTTCGTGCGGTACAAAGACTACATTCGTCCTGTGCAAGACTAAGACGACAGGTGAGGCTGCCCCTTTTGCTACATGATATCTACAGTATGCGTGTGAGGCTGGCTTTCGTGCTGCGCGAATGTTCAAACTACATGGGAGAAGGCTGTTTGGGTAGCACACTTGTGCTGCTCAAAACTTGTACAGGACTACTTGTGAGGCTCCGCTGGTGCCGTACCAACACAGCGGCATAGCATCAAACTCACCCCGTCAACACTGGTCGGCTGCATATTGCGTAAGGGCATGGCGAATGGCGTGACGATAAGCAGGGTCAGAACTGAGCCCTTGGATGGACAAGCAATCACTACACATGTACGTGAATCGGGATATTTCCACATGTCGCATGCATGCGCCGCTGGATGAGACATGGCTTCCCTGGAAATGCGGATCTTGCTCGAATGTGTGTCAAACTGCTCGCCAACGTGTGCCAAATCTGTGAAACTGAAGCTCGTTGCGAGCCAGCAGCACTGTCAACATCCCAGATTGAGGTCACTCCAAAGTACGTCGCGACCCACGCTGCTTCCGGCAGGGGATTGGCTATCCTGGGCACAATAGGTCCGCTAGACAGGCAACAACTGAAACACGACCATCAACTTGCTTGATCTGAATGTCTCGGCCAAGCATCAAGATGACAAGAAGTATGACCAGATTGAATCTGTTCAAGTTCGCACACACCCACAGACGCAACTCAGATCAGCGTGGATGCCATGATTCGCCTAAGTTATCACAAGCAGGGTCAGCGTCGCGCCTCCACCATGTGACAGGACTGTCCAGGTCTTGCATTGTTTTGTCTTCCAGGGCCTTGTCACCGGCTGAATGGAAGCAAGATATTATCCTCTTCAACCGAACTATGCGAAAATACGTGAAACACCCTAGTCGCTGCACAAACCAAACCTTTCACTCGGTATGGCAGTATGTTGTCTGTTGTTCTGCCATGTGTCCCTCATTGCTGGAGACGAAAACGAGTCCCGCAGGTGCATCGATCGACCTTGGGAAGCAGAAATGCCCAGCCAACACGGTCTGGGAGACCGGTGAACCTGCCTCGTTGACTGCCGGAGTGGATTGCAAGCGGAGGATAGTAGCCTGAGCTCACTGCAGCTCTGCTCTATGCTACAAGAGCGGCATTTACAACACACGGCTATGGGGCTGTGCAGGCTCTCGTGCGAGACAGAAGGCTACCGGCCGAAGCGAGTGTGCAGGTGCCGAGTACTGCCTGAGCTGAGACACGCAGACACGCCGGAAGCCACAGATCAGTTGAAAACAACTGCCCGAATTAACAAGTTCCAGAGCTTGACGTGGGAGTCAAAGGTTGAACAAGTTTTCCCTGCAACTTCAGAAAGTAATCACAGAAGGCCGGCAAGATGCACGCTCTGCCACTGCTACTCCCGGTAAAAGCGAGCAATGGTCCAGCACATTGGCGGCTTGGCAGATGTGGATGTCCGCATATCGTCGCAAAAGTCCTCAGAGATTACGCACGACCGCGTGCCAGAGGCATGCAGGTGAGGGTGTAAAAAGTTCACGTGTCCTCGGCTCTTCTGCAATTTCTTGTTGTACTCCTCGGGCACCCAGGGTGCCTGTGTGTCCGTGTACATCATGACTTCACTGCCAAACACGACGTAGTCGTCGATTGTGACACAGTCATTCTCCACGAAACTAAGCCTGGCGAAGGAACGGCAAATGACAAGAACTGCACACCTGTCACACCAGGCTGCACTTAAGCGCTCCCGTTTGTACAGAGGCATTGAAACCATCTGAATGCTGGAAAGCTGAGGGGCTGATCGATCTGAACGCGCTTCCCTACTTTGGTGCCCAACGCGCGATAGATGTAAGAGAGCATCTCAGTATTCGTGAACATTTCGCAGGCTTCCTGCTGACGCCGGGAGCACTGCAAGCAGAGCACTACACGCATGTTATCATAGCCACCGAAACCCGCGTGACAACATAGGACAATACTGAGACTTCCTCCCTAGCGTTGTACGACCCGGCACTCTGAAATATACCATCTACTACAGCCGCCCTCTTGATGAGCGGTGCTGAAGAAGACATCATGTTCTTGTGTTCAAACATGCTCACCCTGCGATCGTCCTCAAAGTCATGCGACTCAACAGCACGAGCATGCACCCAGTGCTTCCATTCGGTCCAATGGTTGATCTCCTGCTGCTGCTTGCGAAAATCGCCTGTGGGCGATGTTCACAGGGACCCGGGGAAGTGGGTCCCGGTTTCGTACCCCCCCCCTGAAGATTAAATTCTGAAGCCGAAATTCGGCGCCTAAATTCGGTTGGTGCTGGCTGAAGCCGAAAGTCGGCTGACGCTCGAATTCGGCGCCGATATTCGATCCGGCAAGCGAGTGGAGCCGAAAATGGTCCTGACGCCTAAATTCGGCGCTCAAGCCTAAATTCGGTTCACCAAAGGCCGACGCCTAAAATGCTCTCGACGCCTAAATTCGGCGCTGAGACTGGTCGCCTGTCCGAATGTGGTCATCAGCTCGGTGCCTTCAGCCGAAAATGTGCCTGACGCCGAATTCGGCACTCGAAATCCCTGAAGCTTAAATTCGGGCTGCTCCCAGCCCGACGCCGAAATTCGGCGCTCGAATTCGCTGAAGCTTAAATTCAGTCTGCCTGCAGCCTGACGCCGAAAATGTGCCTGACGCCGAAATTCGGCGCTCGAATTCGCTGAAGCTGAAATTCGGTCGGCCCCCAGCCTGAAGGGCCGAATTTCGTCTTCAGGGCCGCATTTCGTCTTCGCAGCCGAATATCGTCTTCAGGACCGACTTTCGTCTTCGCGGCCGAATTTCGTCTTCAGGCCGAGTTTCGTCTTCAGGGCCCAATTTCGTCTTCAGGGCCGAATTTCGTCTTCGCGGCCGGATTTCGTCTGCAGGGCCGAATTTCTCGTCTTCAGAGAAGCATTCCGGAGCCTAGAACGCTGAGTAATTCTGTCTTGGGGCGGAATTTCGTCTTCAGGACGAATTTCGTCTTCACGAATGAATTTCGTCTTCAGCGTGCTCCAAACCGAATTTCGTCTTCACAGGAATTTCGTCTTCATGGCCGATTTTCGTCTTCACATTTCGTCTTCGCGCACAATTTGAGCTTCAGCTCCTTGCGAACAATTTCGTCTTCAAAAGCNTTTCGTCTTCACAGGAATTTCGTCTTCATGGCCGATTTTCGTCTTCACATTTCGTCTTCGCGCACAATTTGAGCTTCAGCTCCTTGCGAACAATTTCGTCTTCAAAAGCTTCGGAATTTTGGCTTCAGGGGGGGGGGGGGGACGAAACCGGGACCCACTTTCCCGGGTCAATGGATGTTCAGGCACATGGGTATAGTCCTCTGAAAGACGACTTCAAGCAGAAGCTGGCCTATCAGCAAGCGCTTCTGCAAGATGACCACGGCGAGGCGAAAAAACCTGCAAGTGTGGAAGCAAGGTCTCCACCAAAGCACGCCAAATTACTTGTCTTGGTTTGCAAGCGCAGACAGGAGGCCACATTGGATGAGCATAGATCCAGGATAGGAGAACCTGCACACATGTTGCAATCACTGCCACTGAACAAGGTTTCTGCAGCAGTGTATGATTTACGGACAGACGATGGCCATTGCAGAATCGGAACGCTCCAAATTGCAAAAGCTGTGTACTTGTTCTCGGCATACAAACCATCATATGTCCACACCAGCACGAAGTACGTAAGATAGTACCTCAGGAGGTTCATTGAGTGCTGCGCTTGCCGACGGAGAACACGTATTTGCAGACTCACACAACGCACGATGCAGAAGACTGCCATTTGTCTCTTGTAACTGACTTCGGCAAACAGATGGGAACTTCCTGCTCAAAGTCGAAAAACAGATTCTAGTGGACTCGTAAGCATAAGGTGCAGCTGCGGGCCGGTGCCCTTCCTGAGAGCGTGTGTTCAAAAGAGCGGGCGGCGATTGAAATTGAAACCTGACCCACTGACCCACTGCCCGTTTCACTGTCCCTGGTCCAAAAGCTCCATGGCCAAGGCAGGCCGCTGTCGCGTTGACCTTTCTAGAAAACCCGGCATTATCAGCTCGAAAGCCAGATCCCAAAAACACAGTCGTCTTTTAGGGGCCTCGAGCGGAAGTCGATTCGAGTCTTTCGGAATGTACGATCATCAGTCACGTCACGAACCCGGTCTCTTGTCCCTTATCTACGTTCTCCAAGATCGGTTCCGCGAATGGGATGGAGCAGAGGCTCATCCGCAAAGCACTACCGTCCGCGAAGACCACCTAGACCAGTGCGCCCACCGGCTTCGTCCATCGATCCTTTACGCATGCACTGCTAAGGAATAGGTCTCGGAGGGCTTGCCAGGTCCTGCCATCACGAGCGTCCTCCACACCTTCGGCACAGAAAGGCAATCCCCGCCATTACTGGCTTGCGATCGCTGTGCCGAACACTGACGCCCCTCCTGGAGATGGCACAGCTTCCTCTCCTCCCTGCATCTCTTGGTCGAAGCTTCGCGAGAGCCATGCTCTCACTATCGAGGCTCCACCCCCTTAGTGCTGCCGGTGGTGCAGTGGCAACGGTGCAGTGCAGCACAAGGTGACGCCCCTTGCGTGGGCAGTTGAGTCGACAATTTGGCACGCGATTGGGAATCTTGGTCAGTGCCAGTTTGAGCACTTGATTTCTGCTTCCAGCTCTTGGTTACTGTGTTTTCGTTAGTGCTCTGCCGTTTGCATGTCAATGGCTCGACGTAGCTGGCATTATTGGCAGTCAGTACGGATTCGAGCGCTACGTCTCGTGAATACGGTAGACTTCAACCTGCCATCCTGTGCTCATGCACGGGGAAGCCTTCTGTGGAATCAAGACTCTTTGCAAATTTGCACTACGTGAGTGATGGGCCGGTCGCTCATCCGCATGCTATAGACCTGGCCTTACCTTGAGATACCTTGTGCAGAAATTGTCGCCGGTTTATCACTGTCTGCTTGCCCTCCGCTGGGTTCCAGTGGACCTTCAACACAACGATGCATGGGCTGCGGCCCCGAGCCCTGCACCACTGGCTTTTTTCTGGAATTCCGGCACCTGCTACAGCCAGGCTACAGCTGTTACAGCAGCAGCGGTAGCAGCGGTAGCAGCTGACCGGCCAAGAAGTTGGTGCAGGTGTCGGCTCGCACTTGTGCCTGGTGTCTCATGGATCGTTGGTGCAGTTGTGAATCTCGTGGATCGCTGACACCCATTGAACTCCGGCTTGCTCCTCTCGAAGGGGTGGCGAATTGCAGGAGCCTGCCTGACCCCGAACTCGAGCCACGGCCAAAACTATCGTTGTGTCGGCTGAAAAGCGGCGGCGATCTCTTGCATAGCATGCGTCTTGGTGCTGGATCAGGGGCGGGGTCGCAGCATCAGGAACACAACCACCCCGTCCTCCTACTCTTGTTCCTGAACCAAGTCAAAAAGGAGCAACGAGGATAAACGGAGCGTGGCGGACTCTGTCGCCAGTGAACTTCCGAACAAACCAGGTCGAGATCACATACTCAAAATGGACATGGGATTCTCAATTGAAACAGCAGACAAGTCGTCGCACTGTAACGAAAGATGCTCTGCAACCCAAAACAACCTGACCGATAATTTGAGAACGACAGGCTTGATACTCTGACCGACCTCACCAACAACCGGCCCGGCACTGCATCAAGCATCGGCAAGCCAGCTGCAATGCCGAACTCCGAACCCTCCAAACTTGCATTGAAGGGTCGGAATGACTTCGGCCAGCAGGACGACTGGCATGCCAAAGAAGAGACGCAATAGGTTTTGTCTCCGATCAAACGTTTCCTCGCCAAAATGGCACATTCTCAAGTACGCGAAGGCAGAAAGATACAGTAGCTGAAGAAGTGAAGGACTTGTATGGCACATATGACATATGGCCGAAGATCAGAGGTGCGTGGCGGCTGTGCATCGCGGAAAGCTACAGAACCCACCGAACCATGCCAGCCTGCAGGGGATGGTTGCGACACACTGCAAGAAGCCAGCTTGATGCTGTGACTGCGATGTGAAGTACATCTTCAAGCGTCCTTGCTTCAAGTTTCCAGCTGTGCATCATGCTCCTACTCGGAGTGTCGGGCTCCGCATTGCCAGCGACGGAAGTCAACGCTTGACCTGTTACTGACCTTCTCGGTGCCTGGCCTGGCATCGTTGACAGCGGCAGAACGGCCTTGCCAGCAGGTACCACAGTGTCCTGAAAGGGCTCTATGGCTCCATGTTGCAAGTCGGGGGGGAAATCCGTACTTGGCTCCTGTGCCAGGACCGCCGTCGGGCCGACAGCTGCTCGGTCACCTGGCAGCTTGCGGATTCCAAGGCGACGACTCGCCCTCGCGGATTCTCGCGAATGCCTATACGAATGGAGCCCAGGTGGACGCTGCCATGAAGAACGCTGGAGGTGGCCAGCTTAGCCTTTTTACCTCCACAGGCCGTTTGCGAATTGAATGGCAAGCTACTGACAAGTTGCATGGCGCAGCATCTACCATATAACAGCTTGTGACAACTTGCGCTCATTGTGCTCCGCGAAGCACATGTTGGCCCGATACAGATGAGCCAAGGCTCCGATTGTTGCGTACGCACCGATTTCCAGCAGGTCCGGGTCGTGCACGCTGAAAACTCCAATTTTGGCACCCTCACCCACCTTTGCGCCTGCAAACTGGCCGGGCTTGCAGAAACCGTGTACCGTGTGTCACATGTCTGCACGCCTAGGGCTCGCAGCACAGAGCTGGCAATCGATGTATCAGCCACGAGCGGCATGGCCAGCTTTAAAGTGTGGCTCAGGAGGGTGTTCACGAACCACCATCGGTAGTACTCCTTCATGGTGCACACTCAGCCAGACCCAATACGACCAACTTCGCCCAGTGCATCCAAGGCTCTGCTGACCACAGATTCATGGTGCCTGGCTGCGCCGGAACGGCTTGGAGCTAGGAGTGCAATGGCAAAAAGATGCAAAAAGGATATCGATATTCCAAGTGCAGCAAGACCTGTGTTAGATCGTGCCAAAAGCACACAGAAGCTGTCACGTCGTTTTGCATGCATCGAACCTGCCTGGCTTCACTCGCCCCACGATCAGCCACTTCAGCAGAACTACAGCACTGAACATCATCACCTGCACGGGTTGCAAACGATGCTTGCCGCTGAGGGAGGCAACAGCACTGCAGACCAGGAGCAAGGTCCAGAAGAGCGGCAAACGGTAGGTAAAGGAAGAGCATTGTACGCCCGTAGTACCTCAGAAAGTGCGAAACGGTGGCCACATCATCCTACCAGTGCAGATTGCAGGGAGTCGATGCTTAAATTTCGACGAGCTACTCGTAGATGAACCAGGCTGCCCACCAAATCGGAGACCAAGCCTTACATGGGTCGTCGGGCCACCAAACAAATGAAGTTTAAGCGGAGTCAACACACGAGGCCTGGCTCTGAAAGAGAAAGTTCATGCAGAAGACCTCATGTCACTTCAGTGCACCATGCTGAGGAGCGCTCAATGTTGAAAGCTGAGCAAAGGCAAGGCGCGCTGATGGCCTGGATGCAGACAGAGGATGCTGAGGTGGAGCTGTATGGGGATCTTTGTGGTTGGAGTGCCAAGGCTCCTGGGAGCGCCAGGTACGGTCTGCGCTTCTGAATGCAGGAGGGCTGTGGAATCCGTCCTGAAGGCTCTGATTGCAGTTGCCCTGCGTCCGTCTCTTGTGCAAGAAGATTCTCGACTGCCGCCGCGATTCCTGGGAGACACTGAAAGCAGCCGTGAGACCGAGAACATCCTCCAGGAACTACTGCTATCTGCGCTTTGCAGGCAAGAGGCGTCGGACAGTGCCAAGCTGGTAGACCGTTGTTCCTTTAAAGGTGGAAAGCCCGAAAGCTTTCTTGATGGCCGAACTGGCTCGGCCCATCAGGAGGCTATCTCAGCAGCAACAGCTGAAAAGGACTCACTCTTCTTCTGCATGGGGCGCCCAAAGAGTCCGGACAGGGCACTTCCTCCCATCTCTTGAAAGTCCGAGTCCAACTGAACCGTCTCCACTGGAAGGCCTCCAAATCATCACTGGGCCGAAAACTTCTCACGAAGTGTATGCACCAGCACGTGCTCATTCCTGGAACCTTGCTTTAGTTAGCCACGAGCGACCATCTCCCATCTTGAAAATGTTGCGTGCAACCTCCTGCCTAGCACAGCTGCAATCGCGGCCGCAGTGGATTTCTGCACCTAGGTCATGTCATGATTCGACGAACTCCCTCATGTCCCGCCATCCCACCATAAGGCCGATGCTGGTGTTTCTGGCATGGCCTCCTCTGTCTGGTTCACGACAATTGCAGGGGGTTCCGGAAGCCTTGGAAGGACCAATTCAAGCCCTGAAAAACTCGGACCGACCTGCAGCACAGCATCACATGCTGATGTTGGAAAGCTTCATGCTGCCAAGGTGCATCTTGCGATCGATCTTCCCGTTTGTGTTTCGTGGAAGCTTCTCCATTTGCACGATGCTTTGCGGCCTAAGTTGACAAGACAGGCACGACTTCCCGGAAGGAACAAGAAACAAGCACTCATGTTCTCAGAAGTCAAAGCCGGCAACCCTAAGCCCCAAACCCTAAAGAGGTACTCTCGTTGTGCTATTTGGCATCTCAGTGCCCATACGGACTGCTGACTCTTCTGAAATAGAACAACCGGTTGACGACATGTGGCGGAGGCCTCTCGAAAATTCGCAATGCAAGCCTTTTTTGTGTAAAAAGTCTTCGTGGCACTGCTGGGTGGGTCTTGCTGGCTCAAAAACTTTTGCCACAGGAATTAAGTGCATGCAGGAAGCTGCATGTACGGTGGCAGAGACTTCTGGCAGGACTTGCGGACGGCGGCTTCCGGCACATCCTGGTCGGGACCTGCACAGGCCGGGCGGCCGCACCACTCAGTTACCAAATACCTGAAGCCTTGTGGCAGCTGGCCTGGCTCGTAGTAGGCCACGAGCGCCTGCAAAGGGCGTCATCACGTCACTGCGACGATTCTGAGGGATGGGGCCGCCTGTGTCCCATTGCTGCTCTTCTTCACAAGGCAGACCGAAGCCCGAGCGCCAGCCGCTCTGCAGGCAGCCTGGTACAAAGGTACAGCGGCAGGCCGCCCGGAAAAGCCCAGGCTCAGGCCTCGATTTCTCCAAGCTCGATGCGGAAGCCGCGCAATTTCACCTGCTCAGCACAGGTGCCCTCGTCTTCTTGTCCGGCTTGCTCATGAAGGCCACAACTTTGCACCTGGAAGTCTTTACGGCCCAGCAAATCTACGACACCACCAGCACGCCATCGGCCAAGATCACCTGGAACAGGGAAATCATCCATCCTCACCAAGGTAATGAAGAAGCAGAGAGCCAGATCAAAGGAGCTTGAACATTCCAGCGCTTGGCCTGTCATGTACAGACGGTCATTTTGCTTCTGCGCCGGATCAGAGCCATTAGAACCGTTTGATACCTCGCCCAGCCATGCTCCGGAATGCACTGCACGATGGACATAGGACAGCTAATGGATTAAGCCCGAGCTCCGACTTTCCGAGTAGTGGGGCGTTGCTGATCTCTTCTGTGATGTTGAGTCCTTGTTGCAAGCTGAAGTCTTGCCTTGCCATCATGTTGCCAGTTTGGCTAAGGCTCCGCTGAAAGAGCTCTTGTGAGGTGTGGCCGTGAAGTCAGGGACAAAGGCTTGTGCATCCAGATCTGGCCTGCAAATGCCGAGTCAAGCAGCTACAAACTTGCATGTATGAGACTCGAAGCGATGCGATGCCCCGTCCTGCCCAAGTAGCCACGTGCAATGAAAGGCCCGCCAAAGGCGATCTCTGCTGGCTCCAGGCTCCCTGCAGGCTTCTGGTCCCGCAAGTCCGTCAAAACCACCTGGCACTCCATACAGTGCCGGCATGAAGCCAGCCACAACAACAAGAGCCCTGTGCGTTGCATTGCCGAGTCTCCAACGAAGTCCCGACAAATCTGGAGCTCGTGTTGACAAGTGACGAGCGGTACTAGTAGCGCTTAGCATGCTGTGAGGCACACCTCGGGGCTTTCTCTCAAGTTGATGGACCCACAGTAGTCCATTTCAGCTGCACTTTCAACTGCCATAGATCCCATCCGAAACCGAAGCACGCCATCTGCTAGCGCTCTGGCTCCACTATCGAGTCTATAGAAGTGCAAATGAAGCACGTTGACCTCTCATTCAACCCATCAACGACTCGCTCTGTTGCGCAAAAGGCGAGCGATGGGTTCCGGCGTCGCACGTATGATGTTAAGAAAAATGGGGAGGCAAAGGCGTGCTCGTGCTAGGCAACTTCAGAAGAGAGACGTCTGGCTCCAGGGTCCAAAACAACTTGGATCAGATCACACATAACAATTACCCCCTGATGGCAGCATCTCGGAGGCTATGAGTTCCCTCTGCAAAGCATGGCAGCTTTGAGGAACAAAACACATTGCCGCACTCTCATCGCAACCAAGCGGAAGTGCCACAACAACACTTTTAACAAGCAGAGCATGGGCAACCTTGCAGCCTTCCATGGGGCGACCAGCGGAGACGCGCAGCAGAGCACGGCCCTGTGGAACGTCCCAGTAGCTCATCTCACCTTCCTCGGATGGCATGGTAACAATGACGAGTGTTTTCATTCTAAGACAAAAACTTCCGCGCCACCCTTCCGCAGCCTCTCGTTGTCAAGAGCTGTGGCTAGCACGTAACATATAGTGTCCTAGTTTGAGGGCTCAGACCTTGAGCTTAAACGTAAAGCCCTGAGAACCCCCAAAGCTCTGCAGAGCCTTTAAGTTGGAAAGCCTTCAAACCAAGGGCCGAAAGCCCGAGAAACCCTAGGACCAGAAACTCTAGCCCCAAGTGCCCCCAAGCCCTGCAAGCGCTTACCTCTCAATGCGATTGAAATCCACGGCGTCGATTATGCGCAAACCACGTGCAGTACACTATTTTTGGCTTGGCAAAGGCCGTCAAACAACTAGATTGGACTTCTTTTGACAGGGCTCTCACGAAATTTGATTCAAGGATTTGCGCTATACCTTTACGGACTATCCCACTGGCTCTTTGTGCATGATTGCTGTTTCGGTTCCCTTTTGAGGACTTCCGTGCTAGCGGATGCTTATACGGATGGCACGGGTGCTACGGAAATGGGCTTGTTGTGTTTGATGATTTTGTCGGTATTTGTCTTTCGATGGCAGATCCGTTTATGACATCTGATATTCAGAGCTTCTTCTGTTGGATGCTGTTGGAACCGTGATTGCTAGTGTAGCACTCGGAACACCTCTTAGCCGGCAGTCTGCAAGCGTTGTAGCCTGTAGTTCACATAGTTCATTCGGCTGTTGGACGAGACCGCGCTTCCGCAAGCAAACCATGTCCACGTTTCAGCGCACTTCCGGGCCTCGGAGCCATAATTGGAATCGGGACCCCGCTGAATTTTTTCCACCCCCACAGAAACCCCACTGGCTTTTTGCTGAGATGGACCATGGACCCACACCAAGGCTTTGCTGCACCTGACGACCTGAAATCACTCAGAGGCCAAACAACTCCAAGCGTCTGTGGGGCCGTACAAGTTGGTCAGCGTGCAGTGGAAACGGGAGAACATTTTCCTTGGCTGTCAAGGATGCTTAAAGTCTCAAGGCACCTGTTCATCTTCTAGGCCCTAGGCAGTCTCTAGAGGCTGCCAGTAGAACGAAAGGCTATCCTTGTCACGGCTCTGTGCCAGGGCCGGGCTCAATGCTTCTCCACACGTTATCACTTCCCGGGCTTTGGAGTGATGCCACCACGTGCCTCGGTTCCAGCCATCGAGGACCCTTTCATCTCTCCACCGGACTTTAGATTCAGCTAGGAAGAAACCGAGCAATATTCAAACAGACGGCGGAAACGACAAAACACATCTGTGTGTTGGCTGGTGTTCGTCACTTGTGGTATTCGTTTCTGTGCTCGCGTGGTCAATTCGTACGTGTGCCTCTGTGGTGTGCTTTGGTTTTTGATTGCCTGCTGTTTTGTTGTTCTGGCATGTGCTGTGATTTCGTGAAAAGTGGCTTCTTGTGCGTTCTGTCTGTACTGTCTTGTTGCGTGCATGCTTTTCGGGGGCCACAGTTTTAGGATCCTCAACACTTGCGGTTTCAACTCGAGCGGCCTTCCGAATGATGCTCTTCAGCTTTGCGCTGCAAGTCCTCGTCCTGACGCAGCAAGGTGGCAGAGTGGCCGACGAATAATCTGCCTTGCCTTGCCTTTTGCCCGAGGTAGCACACAGTACATCACAGCACCCAAGGGTCCTCCAGCTCATCGTACTTCTCGAGGACCATCTGAAGCATAGAGGGCACCTGGCTCAAAAAATCTTGTCTGCGGCCGAAAGACTCCGCCACGACCAAGAGCCGAACGAACACATGCGCAGCCATGCACTGGATCAGATCGGGAGACGGTCCCCTTCCCGGAAGCAGCCGAGCATCCTCCTCCAAGACATGCTGTATCTGTTGCACAGTTTCTGAACCTGCAGACTGCGCTCCGGCAGGCCCCCATAATGCCCCTGGGTGCGGGTTTAGTGGCTCCTTCGGGTGGGGGGGAGTGAATGCATTGCATGCACGGCGCAGAAGATAGTCCGCATCTTTCTCGCCACCTGAGAACTGAAGAACAGCACCCCAAATTTCGCTCTCGGAAGAGTGATGAACCTGGCATCTGCCTGGTGGAGCAATGACGAGTGTAGCTCCAGCCACAAGAGGCCAAAAGATCTCCCACTCAGACAAGCCGAAGGTATACGCCACCTCGCGCGCGTCAAAGGGCAGGCAGCTTGACAGGATATAGCACTGTTATCGAATGTTTAGCGGTGCGCGGACGGCGGACGCCTTGGAGACAACACCTTCTCCTTGTCGGAGAGGCCACTTCTGCTGAAACCAATGAATCCGGTGAACCTAGCCGACGAACAGCGCAAAGGTCTACAGCACCACATTGCTGCACGCATCATGAGACATTGGACAAGATTGCAGGAACAAGACAGGCAAAACACGCAGTAAACTGCACTTGGATGCAGGATTCTGGGCCCTGTACAAGTCCTTTGTTCTCCACCTGGTGACACGGATGTGGCACAATGGCACAAAGGACGCCGCGGGCCGCACTGAGCTGAGAAGCTCACCATCACTCCTTTGGGCTTCCCAGTGGTGCCGGAGGTGAAGAATGCGTAGACGAGTGAGCTGCCGGAACCACGGTCTTCCAAGTGACCGCCGCTGGCTGCATTCATCGAAATGTCCAGAACATGCGAAACCTCCACCTGCCGCGGCTGCCGGCTGCTGCTCCAAATGCAACTGATTTAATCACGTTCTGGACTCTGGACCCAACGCCTCGAGGGCTATGTGCGAAAGCTTCTTGTGGCAATCAGAAGATGCGAGAACCACCTGGCCGACACGTTGCTACTCGCAGCCGCCTGTCACGGCACTTTTGGTGCAGTGCAACGGCCGGCGAATCGGAGCATGGAGCAGGCACCCCTTAAGGTCTGGATCCACGACAGCTTAAAGCACTGCAAGGCCATGTTCAACATGCATAATAGCATTGTTCATGGTGTCAGCCGACTCTGATCGCCTTCGATCTGCATTGGCGCAAAACATCTTGAAGACGATCGTCCGGCCAGTGCAGATCCAAAGGAACATAGCCTCGGAGCAAAGCGGATGTAGGCACTCAATCTTCATTCTGACTCCACCTTGTAGGGCATTCACACATAAGCCACAACTCACAACTTGCTAGGGTCTGAACCACTTCCAGTCCGAATGATGCCGAGAATTCCCAAGATCATCTCCACACTTCTAGAAGCCATCAACGGGACCAGACTGTCCACAGGAACCTCGGCTGAAGGTCCCAAACGGCTTTCTCCGTCTCAAAGGTGAGTGTCCTGGAGTGGTTCTTATTCTGGGCTCATCATGTGCAGCGGAGACTCCCCAGTGCGTGCAAGGCCATGGGCAATGGAACCTCGGAGCTGGAAATGCCCTCTCACAGAAACGACCACTGCATGTGTCCAACATCTGAAACAATAAAACAACATTGACACACACACACACAAGGCCTATGCAGAGAAGTACTTGTGCAATCTGGCGTGTGTCCTGACTCCCCACTGCCCCCACATTCCTCTCACCCGCCCGGCCACGGCGCGGACCTCCGGCACCTCCGACCCCGGGACCGTCCCCGAGACTTTAAGCCCGATGTAACTCCCTCGCAGCCAGACCAACAGCGACTTCTTCTGAGAGAGGCACTGGACATCTTCAAGACTTCCTTGCAGGAATAGTGGGCGGCTTGGTCTACTTCACGCATCTATCGAAAGGCTCGGCTCATTTTCCCCGAAGTCCTCATAGGTGTAGGTGGCCCCGGTGCCGTCGTCGACCATTGCGAGGGCATCAGGCGACGTTGCTGCAGTGGCCGCAAGCCTCGAGAATCCTCTCAGATCCTCTCAGTGCCTTAAGCCGAGGACCAGTGAAGCCAAGCAACATGGATGTCATGGAGCGGTCGGCAGAAAAAGGATTCGAAGCCCGTGGGCAGTAGCACGAAGAGCCTGAGGCAGCAGCCAAGCTTTCAGCACTGGACCATAGAGTCTGGCTGCTTGTAGCATGCCATGAGAACGGAGCACTGTTCAATTGCCAGACTGCATCGCAGGACTTGGCCTAGAGGACAGGCTGGTATTCTTGGACAGGGTTGCCTACGAGTCCCGGAAGTCGAGTACTGTCCACAATCGACACATGCCAGAACAATTCTGAGTGCAACTTTTCAGGAAGCAAAGCGCTGCCTTTCTAAACTTACCAGCAGAGCTTCCAACTGGTTGCATCCCTCTGCCCTGGTCAGGATGGTTTGTGCCAGATGACATCGCGCTGCTGTCTGGAAACGGTGCATTTACCATGTATCGGGCCAACTTCGGGGCCTGCATGCATGCCGGAGCGGTGCTGCCCTGTACATGCGAAGGGGCAATTAGGGGAAATTGCAGCGAAGAAGCTGTATGCATCGGCCCAGCTCGACACTTCTGCTTCATCCGGCGATGTGGGTTCATGCAGTGGCAGCTGGCAAATGGCAATTGTTGGCGACCTGCTGCCGCGCGATCACAGAGAAACTCAGCCTTCGGGGCAGAGTCTAGTGGCCTCACCATGGCGTCCAGGAGTGCCGTCAGGTGTCGAATCATCCTGACCAGCTGGGATCCAGGGCATTACCACTACTGACTCATCAAGTCGGGAACCATCCTGCTTCTATGTACATGCACCTGTGTGTGTGTGTGCACGTGGCATGCATGGATGGATGGATGGATGGGTGTCCCTTTGAGCGGGTCTGCGTTCAGAACGGTTCCCATCAGATGATTGAAAGCACCACTGACGCACTTGCCGCGATCTGCAGGTTCAGCTGTTGGATGCAGGTTCACTGTCGTGAACTCCTTTGAGTGGCGAGTCTTAAACCGGCTCCAAGCCCCGGGCGACTCTGCTTCGAAACCCTGTTGTTCACAGAGAAGTCAGTGGGACCCCTCGTCGCTTCGGTCGGCATCCTTGCTCTGTTCTGTTCGGAGTGTTTTTGAATTTTAAGCCCGGCCAAGAGTCCTGCCAACGGTATCCGGAGAGAACAAACCGCGCGGGCAACGAAGCTCCTTCGATCAAAGTGCAACTAAAGGGCTGCATACCGCAAGGCTCCATGGGAAGCATGCGCACTACCAAGTACCAACAGAACCGCTCCAACTTCGAGTTTGAATTCGGAGCCGGTGGCCACCGAGTGCACACCAGCATCAGCGGAGCCTGGCAGAAGCAGCCAGGACAGCTGTCCTACTCATCACACCCTGGGCCTAGTGCTTGGAACGCTTGGTGCCTTTGAACAGGATGCTGCAGGGATCGATTCTGTGCCGAGGACAACGAAAGCCTTTGAAGCTGCATTTTTTGCTGGAATCAGCCCAAAGCTGACCCAAATTTGCTAGATCTTCGGTGTTTTGAATTTCAGGGACTGTGCGACACGCATACTCATTCGCCAGGGTAGTTTGGGGCAATTCAGGATGGATCACTAGGTCTTTTGCCAGCGCACCCAGGCGTGGCTCGGTCAAGCTTCTGAGCATGCCACGTCCATTGACCGGCACAGTCGCAGACTGCCGTTTGTTGCCTACCACAGCTTCTCGAGTGCATCGCATGCATCAAGCTTCACGCAACCCTCCTCTGAGGTTGTCAGCATGTCCAGCTTTCGCAAGCCATCTGCTTGCAAGAGCAAGTTGTGATCCTGCATCGAATCTAAGACAACACAATTTCATGCTGGAGCCATGGCCAATGCCTTGACCAGCGCAGCCTGACACGGTGTTGACACGACACAGCCAAAGATGGTTGCAAAGCTCAGCCTCTGAGCCGATGCGCTCGAAGAGGCATCGCACTGAAGCAAAAGAAGATAAGGGTGTAATCACGGAGATTTCCTGCAGCCGCAAGTCTCGTCAGATTGAAGCAAAGTGAGAGCCCACTGCGTGCAGTCCACAGAGTCTTCAGATTCCTCCTCGGTAACCGGGCCGGCTGGCCACACCGGAGTTGTGTCGTGTGGCTGCCTGACAGGGCCGCAAAGCAAGATCATGCAAACATTGCTGCAAGCGTTCTCAAGCTACACCGTACGATCCACGCTGCTACGGCCGCACCTCAACAGACTGACTCGCAACGGCTGGCAGCCAGTCTTGCCCAGATCGCTGCGCCAAAGGCCGATTACTGTCTCGGAGGCCTGCCGTCACATTCAAACTGTTGTCCGATTTTCCTGAGGAAGCTTGGCTGGTGCGCACCATGCTGTATCGTCCCAGCAACGCTGCGAGGCCGCCCACGAGGTGCGCCATTGCCTCGCTTGGGACCTAGCAATGTCAGCACGTCTTGATGGGAAGCCTTGGGAACCTGCTTTGATCTTCACAATGTCTCATCATGCCGGGCCATCTAAGCCCCGCACGGGCGAGATCAGACCTGGTCAGGTGGACAGCCGGCGGAGCATACATTACGACTCTCTGCTTCACGGCCTTTTGTGGAAGAGGTGAGCGATACGGTGGTTGCCTGAGGAGCCAAGCACGCTTCGTCTCTGGGATGCCAATCGGATGATTGAAAGGAAAAAAGCCCTGCTCTCCTCGCGGTGTTGCTCAGAAGGTCCAAGTTGATCAGTCGGAAGCTGCTGAAGAATTGGCGTGCAGCCCTGAAGGCAATCTCACACAACAGCCCTCCCTGTTTGTTGCTGGCACAAGAAGAAGTGCCTCCAATTTGCCGGCCCAATGTTGGACGACAGCATCCTGGTGCCAAGAATGGATTACGTGGCCTCTCTCACCGCAGCGACTGTGCTTTCGCAAGACAACCAGCTGGCACCGTACCAGGGATTGCAGCAGCGCCATGGAATCAAACGCAACATACTCAGACCCTCAAACGGATTTCAGACGGAACCCTCGGAGCCGCAGGCCAAACGCTGTCAGCTTCCCTGCGGCCCGAACCTCCGTGGGGGAGGCCTCTCCGGGAGCTTCCAAGGTCCTTGCCAGCTCGGATCTGAGAGCTCCACAACTCGCCCGATGTCGACCCCCGGTCGCCCGGTCCGCAGCAGCGGAGCATGTAGTGACATGACGAGGGCACCTCCAAGCCGAAAGCTACTTCTAAGTGGGAGGGAACTCTTCACGGGGAGCACGAGGCGGCCTCGTCACCCGACGTGGAAAAGGGCGCACCCGGCAAGAGCCAGCTGGAACGGGAGACAGCGGGAAGCTGCACTGTGAGTCAGTGACGACAGACAGGCTGGGCCAGCTGGGTCAGCCAGGGACTCGGATGCAGCCCTTAGCCCTGCTGTTCTGCCGTCTTAAGGACAGAGGGGCGACGCGACGTCGCGTGCGAGGCGCTATGCACAAGAGTGTGCCAGCTGGTTGACCCAGCAGACATCAGGACTAAGAGTTTCTTAGCACTGTGCTTCCCAATACAGTCAATCGACCCAACCGCAAGACTTCTTCACAGATTATCATCGCAATCGCGAAGCACTTTGCTGGTGGCCTTGCCCCTAAGGAGCAGCCTAACTATCAACAGGTCGAGGCCAACGAGCACTCTATGGGATCATCGGCGTCACCTGGCCGTGGCTTCGCACTGCAAGCCATCTCCGAAGGCCCATGGTGCAGCGCTGGCTTGGGCACAGACTGCGCGAATCCAGGCAGGTGAAAATCTCCATCAAAGAACGATGGTCTCGTGCCTGTGGGGTCAGTCCAATCGGGGAAATGGAAGACAGGATGACATGCTTTGCGCGCTTTCACACACCCTGCCCTGAGCAAACGTCCGTCGGGTAAAAGCAGGGCGAGCTGAGGCCTCAGCAAACTGCCGCGTTGCACATCATTTCTGGCGTGGCGGCTCTCAAGAGAGCTCCTGACTTGGGAAGGCCCAGCCTGCCGCCAAAGGCATCTTCAGCGCGTTTCCTGAAAATGACACCTCGCTCATGCCCCGCCTCCCAGCTAGCTCCTCACAGGGCCAATCCGCAGCAGCTGCACATGTACGCTGTGACCGAAGCAGCATCATCAAAGTCAGGTTGGCCATTTATCCGTGGTGAGGAGAAACAGCCCGTCTGAATTTCCAAAATCTTGGTTGACTCATCTGAAGTTTCAAAATCGGCTCTAACTCTCTGTCTTGATCCCGACGATTCCACTACCATCAGGTGGCACATGGACACAGGCTCCTCTCGCAGCTCCCGTAGGCCCTTGGAAGCATCAAGCACCAGCTCTGTGAGGACCGTGCCAGCCTCCAGAAAATCAAAAGGAGATGTCTTGACGTCCGCAGCGGTTCGACTGTCCCTTTAGACTTAGGAGCCGGCCATGCTCGTGCAGGAGATATGCAGCATCTGCGGCACGCTCAATACGTCCAGGGATGTGTCATCTGTCCTGCCCGACTGCCCGACTATCAAGCTCATGTGAGAGTTTCCCTGCTACGGGCGTCCGTCCTTTGTGGTAGCTGGGCCCCGCCAACCTATCCACGGCCGAAAAGGGGAAGAAGCCAAGTCCCAAGGCTGCCGAGCTGCCTGAAGCTCTGACTCTGAACTTCTTGGGCTCTGGAGCTGTGCACGCAAAGTGACAACCTTCCCGGGCCGAGACGGTCGAGACAGAGTCCTGAGATGTCCTAAGCCCCTAAGCCCTACCTTCCTGGGTGCCCGATTTCGTTGGAGCAGCGCCTTTCGCCACGTGACAGCTTGAAAGCCGCTGGAAAAACCAGAGGCCGGCTCTGCAACTCATTGCCAACTTTTTCAAACTCGCAGAGCCGGAAGGCCTAGACTAAAGTATGAAGTATGAAGTACGGATGACTTCCTACTAGAGACGATCTCTGTACAAAGCTTGTACTCAGGGCGTGGCTCTAGTTCCAGGCTGAACCCCCCCATGCCGCATCGTTTTGGCAATCCTGCGCATCCTGGGCACTTTCTCCAGCCGCTTCTTGCTGTTCCTGCTGAGTGGCCTCTTCGGGATTCTGGACCTCTTCAGGAAGCTGTGGCTGCCCCCAACTGCTGTCTTTCCAAGTGTCTTCTTGGCTTTGTGCTTGTGCCCACTCTCCTTCTGCAGTAGAAGGTGCCCACCTGATGCAGGCGCTGCAGTTGGTTCGAGACTACCACAAGCGCACCGTCCGCTCGCATGGCAAACAGAGAGCAACTGAGGTTCGGACCCGGACCAGGCTTCTCGAGCATCCTTCGTATCGTCCCCTTTGCTACCCCATGCTCCTGCTGTTAGGGTTTTGCACTTCTCAAGAAGCCAGTCCGGCACCTCGGTGTTCGGTGCCCCCTCCATGAATGTGGGCAACTCCCGGAGCATCTCTTCAGTATCCATCCACCAGCCATCTTCCATGGTCACGAAGCTGAGAGCCGTGCCACGATGGCCGATGCGGCCAGTACGGCCGATTCGGTGAACATAGACAGCTGGCTCCTTCGGCAAGTCGTAGTTCACCACATGGGACACTTTGCTAATGTCGAGTCCTCTGGCTGCCACGTCTGTTGCCAGCATCACATCAATCTTGCCCTCGCGGAACAAGGCGAGGTTTGACTCCCGCTTCGGCTGGTCCAAGTCGCCATGAAGGGCACCCGTCTTGGCAATCTCCTTGTCCCAGAGAAACTCGTCCAAGGCCTTGGTCTGGTTCTTACTGTTCGTGAACACGAGCATTCGCTCTTCACCGGTCTTCCGAGAATCTCTCATCCACTCGTCAATCAAGGCTACAAGCTTGTCCAGCTTCTCTTTTTTCTCCGCTTGAAATAACACCTGGGTGACTGTTGCAGCAGGGCTGCCAATCTTCCCCACCCTCACAAACAAGTGCCGTTGCAAGTAGTTGTTGGCAGTCTTCTGAATCTCATCTGGAAAAGTTGCCGAGAACATCATGGTTTGGCGCTCGTTTTTATCAGGCATGCCTCGCTTTTCCACGAGCTCTCGGATGGTTTCTTCGAAGCCCAACTCCAGCATTCGGTCAGCCTCATCAAGCACCAGGCAGTACGTCTTCTGTACGCTGATGATCTCAGCCTCCACAAAATCTGCAAAGCGACCGGGCGTCGCCACGCAGATGTCGGCCCCCTTGGAGAAGTCACGAATTTGATTTTGTCGCGCTTCCTGTCCATAAACACGGACGACACGATAGTCCGTGCCGTAGCAGAATCGGAGAGCATCGTCGTAAATTTGAAGGGCTAGCTCCCGAGTAGGAGCTAAGATCAGAGTGTCTGGCTCACAAGGACCCTCGAAGGGCTCTTTCAGACCACCAGTTGCTCTGTGGTTCTTCATCATGCTTGCTAGCATGGGGATCAAATATGCTGCTGTCTTCCCGCTGCCTGTCTGGGCACAGCACATGACATCTCGTCCAGCTAGTCCCGCGATGACGGCATATTTTTGCACAGGTGTAGGGTACTGAAACTTGAGTAGCTTCAGATTCTCCTCCAGCTGCTTCGGGACGTTGTCAAACCTGGAAAACAAATCCTCAAAAGTGTCTAGATGCTTGGGAAGGGACTCTGAACCCTCACCGCTGACTTGAACTTCCACTGAGTTGTACAGCTCGAAGTGTTCTCCTCTGTGGCCTGATTCGTCTAAGAATTTGCACGAACTGTTGTGGGTGTCGGGCAGGATTCCGGACTCCTTGTACCAGCTTTGGCAATCATAGTATTCTTTCCGATAGGTCTCATGGCGCCTCTTGTTTGCATCCTCGGCAGTCTCGGCAGGCTGCTGGTTTGTTTGCCAAGCATTGGACGATCCTCCAGTCCACGAAGACCAAGCGTCTCCTGGCTCCTTTTGCTTGCCCCAATCGCCCCACGACTTGCCATCATTGTCTTCGTCCTGTTGTGCTTGCTGGGCATTGTACCCCCATCCGCCGCCACTTGCATCCTGTGTCTTCTGGGCCGGGTAGGTGTCCGAAGCGCCCCAGCTCTGGCCCGACGGGGACTGGTATCCATTACTTCCGTCGGCAGTCTCAGCATTCCATGCGGTGTCCTGCAACGCTGGCTGAGGCTTCTGCCAAGGGTCTGAGCCGTGCTCCCACGGATCTTCTTGCCCCCATGTCATGATAATGCCAACAATTCAGACTACGTATGCGATGCTTATTTTGACAGACAGGATTTTCGCTGCTAGTGCAAAGCCGAGTCCTGCTGTTCTTGGCTACCTAGATCAGTCTCTGAACATGCATGCTGCTGTCTGCACTCACCAGATGCTATAGACGTCGCTAAAGATGATCTATTTGAGCCACCAGTCATAGAAGTTCGGCTTGATCTTTGTGCGTCCTGCTCCACGTGTCTCGAATGTTGCGTCAGCAGCTTTAGAAGCTTCAGCAGCCAAGAACACGGCATGTTTTCGTGGCAACCGCTCATTACTGTCGGGGCATTACTCCTTTGAAGGTTGCAGCATCACCCCCAAGAAGGGCCACAGTCAGTCCACGCCAAAACTCGATGACCTGGCACATCGAGGCAGACGGCCGTGACTTGCTTCAAAGCGTCCTTCGCCTGATATGCTTCTCGACGGTGCCAATGCCGCGTCGCCCGCGAGAGGTCCATCAAGGCCTTGCGGCGCAGATTTGATCCTTCTGCTGTAGATGAAGCACGTCACGTGTTCTCCTCCAGCGGCAAGTGCCGAAGCAGTGCGATCAGATGCGCTGCCGAATCCTAAGCTTGCGGCGCTTGAGCGTGCTGCTGGGTCCCACATTCTCGACAACCAACAGGCAGGACTGATGTAGCGGGACTGGCACTATCTAGAGGCTTGTTTTTGAGTGATGTCAATGTGTCACTAGCCCTTCGCTGAGGCTCAAAGTAGATGGTGTAGGGCAGCAGGGACATCTCGCTCCATTGGGACCAGAAAAGTGTGCCGTCTAATGGTTGTAAATCCCTGCGGTCGATGGTGAACAGCTGGAACGGCGAGCGTCCGAAGGGTCCTGCCGGGGATTCCACGAAGAAGTGTAGACACACAGGGAGTGCTGCGAACCTGTGTGATCTTCCCACTGCGACAAAGCCTTGGCACCTGCAGCTCTTTCGGAAACACTGAGTCACAGGATACGCGCTGCAAGTGTAGGGCCACGGCATGGGCCCTCGTCGGGGAGGAAACCCCAAGGGTCTCTGTAGAACGACTCTGGCAGAGTTGGCATTTGCAGCTCCTCCGCCAGTTGGGCGGAAGGGAGAACTTCTTAGCTCATCTAGAGGCTTGCTTGCTCCTGCTTTCCTTCGTTGCAGATCCGTTTCCGTCTGTTCACTCACTGCCACACACTCTGGGACCTGTGCCACTTTCCAGAGCCAGTTTAAACAGACAACAGCACACCAAAATGAGCCCGAATTCGGGTAAGTAGCACTTGCCCCCCTATTTTCGAGGAGGCTGATCAATTCGGGGAAGGAGTACTGCAAATGCACGTGAGACACTGTATGAGTGGCCGGAACGAAAAGTATTCTCCGATTTGGGTCATTGGACTTTGCAGGACTTGGATGCGGAACTGTGGAACAGGGTATCTCATTTTACGAGTAAGTCCGGATGTCACACGCGTTTTGCCACCGACCGTCTTTATCTGCACCTGCGTCGCAGGCTTGGGAAAGACTGAGGCACCTGGAATTTGCAACCCCTTGTCCTGTGTCTGCGGCTCGGTGTAGCATTCGCTTGGAGGGTGCCAGCGACTGTCTGCAAACCGGGAGGCATTGCGGCCGGCGGGGCGCGCAATCATTTGCGACCAGCGGGTGGTCCATTTCCAGAGTTGCGAATGCATGAACATCGGCCTCAAGAAGAGTTCGGAGGAGCCCAGCACGGTACAAAGAGGGCAGAGCAGTGCAGAGCAGAGTGCGTGAAGTTCGAGGCTGCGGCATCCCCATGGCCTTGAACTCCGGCAGCTTGAAGTGGGCGAAGTCATACGGCGTGACGACGACACCTAAGCTTCACCGTATCAACTAGTGTAACTAGTGTGCTGCGAAATACCGCAAGCTTTCTTTGGCCAAGTTGCAGCGAAGCTGTGCAAGCTCCGATTTTGGAGTCTCGTAGCTCAGACCAGTGCGCCCCGCATTCTTGGCAGCGGCCTGGCACAGTCTTTAATGACACCTTTTACGATGGAAGACCTTGGCTGCTGCCAGTGTGTCTTGCCAGGCTAATACACAAGACATGCCAAAGAAATCAATATCTGGGCAGGGCCGCATCCAAGCCCCACTCTAGGAATCTCAGCTGCAAGCCACTTGGATCCTTGTTTGTCCATCGTCGTAGGAATTTCGAGATGCATTCAGTGCACTGCATTGTTTAGGACCCAGTCCATGATAACATTCTCCTCCGCGTAGCGAAAGAAAATCCCTGCAAAAGATCCAAACAGAAGGTCTACAAAATCACACTATGAAGACACTCGAGCCGCTGAATCAGCGAACGGAGCCCACATCCTGCCTATCGCTTCTGCATCAATAGAAGTGGAAAACAGCACGGAATCTGGCTGAAGCGGCTGCCAAACATCTTTGACGACCAAAGCTATTGGGCGACTGTGAGGGATCTTGCCTTAGCTTCTGCGCCCAGTAAGACAAGCCGAGCTAGACTGTGCAAGCATGCCAGAATGCTCAAGCTTGTCACAACATCCAGAAAGGTAATGAGCATATCACAACAGACCATGCTTGCCATCATGCTTGTAGCCTTCTCTTCAAACAAGACACGACCAAATAACCATTCAAACTGGCGCGTGAAGAAAGGAGCAAAGCCTCTCAGAAGAGCACAAATGCATATTGTCAGACCCAGACATGGCTACCAGATGCTGCTAGATCGATCTGAAACAGATTGAGTAGTGCAGCTTGTCAATACAGGCCAGGGGCGAGTAGAAAGCAAGCCCCCACATGCTATAAGACGACATATACCCGCAATTCCCGGACTGATGACAGGATTGTTTATGCCTTGCGTTCACTTTCAGCCATAACTGGCCTACCACGACGGCGTTTCGGAATTCCGGGTCCGCAAGAGCGTGCAAGCGGTCCGCAAAATCATCCTCGCCATCTTCGGGCACCAAGAAGAAAGGCGGTTGGTCGTAGACCTGATTTATTGGCAAAGAGTCAAGCAAGAATCCAGAAGTTCTACACAGTGCACTGCTTTCTGCCGAAAGGGTTTATGTTGATGGTTTTGCGAACGCTGAAAAGCAAGCCACACACTATTCCAACGACAAGCATCGCTAGCTTTTGCATCAAAGGCACCGCGATCATTGACTTCTTGTGGTTGGCACGCAGCAAGTCCTCTGACTTACTCGGCTGAAGACGATGCTATCACAACCGTTTGGAGGATGCCTGGCTCCTCCAGCCTCAGGCTTGGATGTTTCAATCATACGGCATGCTGTCGTTTGGTACGAGTACAGGCGTGCACGATGCCAGGAAAAACTGGCTCGCCCTTGTCCAGATGAAAAGCGGCAGAAGGCGGTCAGACAACACGCTGAACCTGTTTCTACAACGCAAAGATCCTCGAAAAGGGTGCACCAGAAGATCGGATGGCCACAAAGAGCGAGATCCACATGGGAGTCCATCCAGTCGTAGTACTTGGCAGCAAATTCCTTCTTAACGTCCGACCTCACCAAGCACGACAACACAGGTCAAGTCGGCACATCGACTAACAAAATATGGTCCTGAATGGGGCAGTGCTTGATGCAATCGGGCTGCCAGTGGTCATTGCGGTGGTTGCGGTATGCACCTTCCCATTGGCCCTGGCTGTGATCATGAAGTCGCGGAACGCCTTTTGGACACACGGCCCCTCACTTGCGGTCTCATTCGGAAACAGATTATAGCGCTTGGGTACACCGGCAAGGCTGCAAAGAGATCCTTGCCTATCAAGCTGTAGAGGTGCTCGTCTTGACAGCAGTAAGGTATCCTCCAGTCTTTCTGCATCGGCACCGCGGCTTCTAAGTCCTGTGACAGACATGGATGAAGTTCCGAAGCGGCGATGCACCTTCCTGTATGCGATTTTCGGTGCACCTTCTGGGAGCATGCCTGACCAACACCAGGACAGCACCGAGGAAAGCCCATGTAGTTCCTCACAGTCCATGACTGCGAAAGCTGCACATTAGCACAGGGGTCCTGCATCACAACCAAGACAACGGCGCTTCGTTGCAAAACAGCAACACGACAACCACTCCTGTACCAGTGCAACAGGGTGCGCATAGATCTTCACTGAAGATGTGTCTGCTCCATCAGCCGTCTGCCACCATTCATCTAGAAATGTCAAGAAGTCATTGAAAGGGACGACCTTGCCGGCAACGGCGATTTTTGTTGCCATGCGGGCATCAAAACAAATCATCCCTGACTTCGCTTGCCCTTGCTTGGACATCGCAAGCAAGCGACATGCATTGCAATGTAAAATACGCTGATACCTCATAACAGTACTGGCACGATCGACCAGCACGACAACAGCGCGTCGAATCAGCAATGCAAGTCTCAGCAACAGGTTGATTTGAGCAAAGACGCTTTGCGGTTGGAGTGGTTGCTTGGATATATAATGTCGGGATCCTGGCAGCGGCCAAACTGCCGGTACCAAGTGTGATAGTGGATGAACAGGAGTCCTCACATGAAATCGCGACGGAGGCAGCTGCACTTGACAGACTTGCTTGGTAACTGTCACAAAATCTGCTAAGCACCGCTCGGGTCTGCGGGAAGAGGCGAGAAAGGCATCCCCGTATGCATGCGTTGGATGTTCCTTGCAGCTGTCGCTCATGGGCAGAGCAAGCACAAGCAGGTCTAGTCGCAGCAAAGAGTCAGGTAGACACTCCATGAGGTGATGGGCCAGCCAGAATGCTCAGTCCAATCCAGCTGCCCCTTCTTGAGGAGTTGAGAGATCAGTTGCAGGTACAAGGTCGCCTCTGCGCATGGCGCACTCATAGAGTCATGGGGACTCGAAGATCACGAAACTGTTGGCAGTTCCGCCTCATTAAAATCCATGCTCAGGGCGTACCACCACGCGACGATGTAGAACATGTTGATGTAGCCGAAGAAGCACGACTTCGTCTCAGGCCTGCAGCACATGTCATACCAGCATTGTCGAAAGTGTACATACAAGCCTGCACCGCAAAGACTGACAGTTCAATGCCCCTGCAAGAGATCCCGAAAGCCGTTGCAGCTGAGTCTCTGCAGATGTTTTGGCTGCAGAGCTAGCGCTTTCAATCCATGAAAGTCCCCGGCAAGATGCCACTGACCCTGGCACGTTCGGACAGCCAAGCCTTGAGTTTCTGCGAGTCGCAACTGAACTGCTTCCAAGGTCTGTCCTCATGCCTGTGTACCACAGTCTCCTGGTAGAGGCAAAGACAACCAGGAATCTGCAACATATGTTGAAACTGCTAGAGCGAAAAACAACGATCCTCTTGGATGGTCTTTGCCAAAGAGAACAGTTTCTCCAGCCACGGATACTTCGGAAGTTCAGCAAGTGATTCAGGAAATCTCGGAAGACCCTGCGGCCTGCAAAGGTGCAACAGATGCGGAACGAACAACACAACCTGTGCGGCTGCCACAGACTATGGCATGCATTTCGTGCGGAGTCCAACGCTCTTTGAGCAGAACTTTCAAGTCTTTCGTGGAGGCTCATTCCAACTCCTGGATTCTGGATTGCCTTCCCCTCCCACCGCCCTCGAAGCTTGTACAGTGTGATGCAGCCTGGACTCAAGCCTCATTGGGGGAAGCAAGGGAACTAAGTTAAACAAGATATACAAAGCAGATCAAGTATGTTGGTGCTGAGTTGGTGGGTGCAACAGTTCCAGTATGTCCACTGCCATGCTGAGAATGGGGCACATGGCGAAGAGCTGTGACCATCTCAAGGCGAACCGCCTCGCGAATTCGACATGTCACGACGGCTTCTTCCCAAGAACAAGCTACCAGCTACCAACAGCGGCAGAGTCGTGTGCCTCCCACCCCTTGTCGAAGCTGCAACTCAGAAAGTCGGGCACGACAACTTCATCGACCAGCGCCCGCGTATCCTCGAGCCACAGGGTGGAAGTCAAGGATCGGAGGCTACACACCCAATAAAATGACGAAACGCAAGCCTCTACAGAAATCGAAGCGCTTACTGGTTGGGGGTCTGGCACGACGGCAACCTCTTGCTTCGCAACTCCCCTGGCCGCCGCTTTTTTCCGATTGGTCGTCGTTGCTGGGCATTCATGTGCAAGGCGGCAACGGAGCCGCACCTTTTCGCGTGTGCAAGGCTAAGGTGCACCATTATACCCACCAGAAGACGCGGCCCCTCCCGCTTCTTGAAAGGAGCCAACCCCCGACGACATTCCCGGCGGAGGCTCATGCCGTGAACGGGCGTGCGCTTCCCCCCACACAGAAAAGCGCTTCGCAATGTCCCGGCCACGCAGCATGTGACGCATTGCGGATCCGAAGCAATTCTTGTGCAATGTAAGAGCCTTCTCCCAAAGCTGCAAAACGTCTCGCATCCCGGTGGAATCCTGCAACGGCTCGTGTGTCATCGCATTAAGACCTTGTCCTGTCTCACGACACAGCTTCTTGTGGCAAAGCGCCTTGGTTTCTCCAAATCCATCTGCACGGCCTGCAGCGAGAGCCTGGGCTCAAGCACAGCGAAGCGCTCGCAAGTTTTTCAGAACCGGCACTTAGCTTCGGGCAAAGAAAATAAAGCAAAAGATTGGACATCCACCTCCTGTCAGGATGGGCTGCTTATCTGTCAAATGGCTGGCAGTACCGTTTTTATGAGTTCGCCGTGGGGCGTAGCTCTGGGCACTCCGCGGAAGACTACGCCGGACTTACCAGATCTCAGTAAAGACCGGTGAATCCGGTGAAGCACTGACAAAAGCTCTGCAGCCCATTTGAGGAACCGTCTATGCGTGAATGCTGAGATCACTTAGTGATGGAGTTGGAAGACCAGAGTGACCAGAAGGATGCAGCACACCCTAGAAGAGCGTAATGTAGGCTAGTTCGTTGGCAACCCGGATTTTAGATGGCTTGGGGACGATTTCAGAACACAGGTACAGGTACTACCTTCAAACCGTGATTCAAACCTAGTAAGGATCTCGATCTTCCAATATGGTCGGATGACATGAACATCATGAACCTTGATGCCTCACCAAAGCTCTGCTCAAGCTTCCTGGTTACGAGCCAGAGTTCAAATTGGGGTGCTGAGCTTGGATCACATCCGGGTTTTGGACAGACCTGTCACCAAAACAAGATTTTCGAGTCTGCTGCGTTTCATGGAAAATATGTTTTCTTCCTGCTTTTTTGAGATTGGGAGAGCTGCATGAATTTTCGCAAGTCGGTCATCCAGCAACACAGGGTAAAGTACCATCTTCCCTTTTGTGTGTGAGGCTGAAAATCTGCATTCGAGGAAAAGCCCTGAAATTCATGTGTTGCACGAGATTACAGATTTCATGGCATTATGGAATGCACACGGGGCGAAGTCTGACCTGTCTGCATGCAGTTCTAGACATGACTGCAAATGCCAGGGCGCAAGCGGCAAATCGTTTGAAAACCTGGGTCCAGACAGCCCAGCAGCTTTTGTCTTTCGTTGCGCATTGGCCATGCTGGGGCAACTGCCAGAAAAATCGTTCGCTGCAGTTTCGATTGCAATTGCCTTCTTCCCAGCCAAGCACAAAGATGGGTACCGTCAATTGCAGTTATGTATTGCTCTTTCTGCGGTCCCACAATCTCTGATCACGTTTCTGCTCGGTTTCGTGAGGTTTCAGCATCCTGCGTCTTAGATTTCAGATGGTTTAGGACCAGTTTAGGATGTGGCCCGACATGTGCACCTTCTGATTTACGGCGCTGAGGCCCCAGAAGATCCTTAATTCACTTCCAAACTCTTTACCAAAAGACTGGAGAAGCCGAGCTTTAATTGCCCGTATCAAGACGGGTGTTGAAAGCGGTTCCTCTTGATGGTGGCTCTTTAAGGGAAAGCTTGCTAGGATTGGCTTAACGCAAAGCAGCAGCCCCTTTTTGCAAACACGATACTCCAAGGACGGCTTGCTCGGCTTCGACAGAAAAAGAGCAGCGAAACATTAATGCAAAGTGCACTGGATTTCAAAACAGTGGGTTTGGGAGGCTGCCAAAAAAGCCCCCCATTTGCAAACAGGATGCTCGC
Organism: Symbiodinium sp. clade A Y106; assembly: GCA_003297005.1. Classification (NCBI taxonomy): domain Eukaryota; class Dinophyceae; order Suessiales; family Symbiodiniaceae; genus Symbiodinium; species Symbiodinium sp. clade A. The sequence goes on from BGNK01000617.1 coordinate 189,259, forward strand.
GTGACGGGTTTGGAAAGTCGTATGAATATTGAACGCAGCTCTCTTGAGGACATCAGCACCCTCACTTCACGGGTTCGGCATCCAAGGTTTATGGAGGCCAAGCCAGTAACAGCAGAAGGGGCCAGCCCAGCCAAGCCGCACCCCCCAAGCCAAGCCCCACCTGATGCGGCTAGGGTCAAGCCATACTTGGTGCGGAAAAATAATAGCTCGTATATAGACTATGCGCACTTACAAATTACGCATCTCCCTCGGAGCCGTACAATCACCAAAGCCCTGATGGAGGAAAACGGCATCTGATGAGTTGTCTCATTCTTCACCGCTCGAGGGGTTACGGTGCTTCCATCCTGAGCCACACATGGCCGCATAAAACAAAAGGCAAACACATAAATTGAGGTGCTAAGTCCGACCGACATGCCGGGGCCCCGCCATGCCCCACCCATGGGATCACTCCAGGGATGTTCTGGGATGTTCTAGATTCTAGAATATTCTAGATTCTAGTCCTGAGGAGCGGCAACGCGCGCCGGCGCGAAGCACACTTCAGACTCTTGGGCTCGACTCTCGAGCCGTGGCTCCTGGTTTGGCGCTTCCCAGCGCGTCCGTGGCCGTGGCTTGGGCGGCTGCCCGCTGTGCAGAGAGCCTTCGCATGGCTCCATGGCGACGGCGCGGTCGCTGCCAGAGCTCACTCTGAAGGCAACGGCAACGGCTACTTTAGGGCCCACCTTCTAAATCGAGTGCATAGCAAACTGGAGTGACGAGGTACAGCTACAAGTGAAGCTCATTCTCACGCAAGCGTGAAGTTCTTGTACCGGCACGTACTTCCATCGTGCCTTTGCCAGTGAGCCACAACGCACGATGTTGTAAACATCTGCAACCCACAAACCTCACAAGGCGACGCGTCATGGCAAGGCCTGCAGGCGCTTCTGGTTAGCCGTTCGCCCGTCACCTGCCAGGCGAGTTCAAGAAGAGGATAAGCTCGATCCTGTATGCCGTGCCTGCAATGGACCAGCCGGGCCGTGAGACACTGTTGCTGGTCAGGTCCTTGAAGCTCCAAGCAGAACAGAGCTGGTCGTTCAACGACAGCAAAGTGCAAGGGTCCAGAATTCGCAGCGTGTAGTTGTTCTCCAACGCATCGAGCAATTGTTTGACACCCTGGTTTCCCACGCAGTTCCTGCAGTCGGCACAGTGACATGAAGAAGAGATCATCAAGACAGCTCTGACCACTGGGTGTATATCTTTCTAACACAACCTGGACTTGGGAGGGTAGCCACAAACCTCAAGTTTAAATATTATGACCTGTGCCGTGCTGAAGTGCTGCTGATCAAGACTTAGCGATACGAGGACAAACGAAGCTGACATACTCAGCAGGCAGCACACTCAAACTCTGGGCCTGCCCAAGCTCAGAGAGGTCAAAGCCTGCAACAAGCCCAAGGGAGCACGACCCAGCTGCATCTATGTCTATGTACGGCACAGAGCATGCTCCAACCCACAACCTGCATTGACCCTCCTACTCCAATCGTGCAGACACCAGAGACCACCTCGTTCCTGTGCAGAGCATTCGCCAGCCGACCGGCACCCCGATCCCCTACCTTGGACAAGGAAGGTTCATGCTGACCATGCTGCTTTTTGTCAATGGGGGCAAGTAAGCTACACATGTTGGAATGACAAAACAACAGGTGCAAGCATCGATGAGTGATGCGAACAACTTGTTTCGGGAAAAGAGCGTGCCAGAAGAAGGTCGAAATCTGCAGGCACTCGCATTACTATCGGGCCCGTTGCAAGCAGGACTGCTTGATTAATTGGCTACGTACCTGAAGCTTCTGGGGCAGTGGCCCGGTTGCCCTCCAAGGAGAGAGATGTCAAAACATCGTTGGCGGCTAAGGCCTTCCGGAATCCAAGTGAGAACTCTTGTGAACGGACGAAGTGCTGGCAGGAGCCTCGGCTAAGTGCTCAGCGGCCTGATCGCCAAGGTTGCCTTGCATCCGAGCTGCTGCGAACATCAAAGAGCTTGGCGGCCGAGGCAACAGCACAAAGCAAAGACGGCTGGGAGCTGTGCATTCTACCAGGGCGAGGCGCAACACCTCACACGAGATTGAACTCTAATTGTCATGTAACCGAGAACTGCAGAGTTGGCTCTGCACTATGCAGATGCGAACATGGGCCGAGAGCCCACAGATCACGACCCGAAACAGGCAACACAGGCACGATTGCAGCAACTCTTCGGGCATGACAATGAGACCGTGGCATTGGGATTGCTGTGAAGATGATCTGCAAGTCTGGAAGCTTCCTCCACGCACGTCAGACGGAATTGCATCACCGGAGGATCAGTGTTAAGTTCTTGCTGCATCACTTCAACAGACTTTGCTCGCGCCGATAACACACATATTCAAGGCACTCCAAGCAGGTGATTCCATTTGTGGGAACAGAGCGGCAGAAGGTCACGTATTGCGATGATTTCCTATATCGAGTATGCAAGAGGTTCATCAGACCGTACTAACATCAAAAGAATATCGGTCGGGCTGTGGCAGACAGCTCGCTCCCAAGCGTCCAGATATGAGCCAAACGCGACGGGTTTGGAGCCTGGTTCTTACAAGTTCCACAAGCATGTACGCAGGCACGGCAGCATGCGTCCCGCATCTAAGCATGTGTAAAGGTTCTGTCGCTGTCCTCTCGAGCACATGAGTTTATGTTCAGCCAATGGAGGCTGAAGGTGCCCATGCTTCTGAATGTGCATGTTTTTTGAATGTGGTGAAGGCATGGGTTTCTTGGTTTCTTCGGAACACTTGGTCACAACCGGCTGCAATGTCCGATGAGTCCGATGTCGACCTTCGATTTGTTTCAGTTCTTACACTTGACGGACCATTGACCAATGATGCTTGATGGCAGTCGCAATGCAACCTCCCGCATGGATAGCCTCGCCAGTCGTAAGCAACTCTAGACGGACATAGCCAGAATGAGGCAGATGATGAAACCAACAAAGCAGCATCCACCACTGTGTTGTCGAACCGTGGAACTGGCATGCGTGCTTGTGGCGGTGCGCCACCGAAAGAGTGGGTCTTCAAACGAGACTTGACCATTCCGGTCCGTCGACGAGGCGACAATTGTGTTGAAGCAAGCTTGGATCCGTTGTTTGCGAAGAAACAACGGAAGTGCACGTCGATGCTCGTCCCGAGTTGAAGCCATGGAGTGCGGGTTGTTAGCAACGGCTACGAAGGATTTCGGGGACGCAGTCTGGCCATGGACTTGGGCAAGGGAACCATGAAACCGTTTGCGCTTGCTTTGGCAGCGCTGGTTGGTGACAGGGCAGGAAATCTCCGGGGGTTGGCAAGACAAGAGCGATCCTGCGAGGCAAAGGGAGAAGCTTTGTTTGTGAGCATAGTCAGCTGATGAGTGAGGGCAGTCGTTGAGTGGACGCGCTTATCTCTTTAGGAAGGGGCAAGTCTCTTCAGCTTCGCTGTCAAGTCATGCCAGGGAATGACGTATTCCCTGCTTGCACTACTCAACCAGTATACTGTGGAAGTGGGGCTGGCAGTACCTTAGAGATCTTCGGACAACATCAGAATGCGCATCATGCATCCTCGTCGGTCAGCGCCACTCCGACCAAGGCCAGCTTTGTGACCTCCGGAGCACAATGGCTTACTTTGCATTTCTTCCCGCAGTGGAGAGCTCAACCCTCTTTCGCAATCGGCTCTCATGCGCAGACCGTGATCGGGCCAGGTGCATAACAAAGCTTGGCTGGACAGGCAAGGGGCCGAAGCTCCGTTGGCGCCATCCGTGGCCAGACAGTTCACAGCTTCCGAGAAAGACGTGGCACGATGCCAGGCATCCATGTCCTGGCAAGATGACTCGCTGCAGTCTGGCTGGCAAAATCTTGCAAACTCAAAGCACCCAAAGCGTCCTCTGGAGCTTCAACTCCATCACATCGAGCCCGCCTGCCCTGGCAGCTTAGAGAGAGCCATGGCACCCAAGGATGTCAGACTAGCGCACCTTCGGCACACAGCCGGAGGGAGGCGGTGAGAGCAGCTCCGCCTGCAGCAGGCGCATACATTCGAACTGTGGTGGAAGCATGCTGAAGCTGCATTACAGACACTTCCAAACCTTCTGTTGCTTGTGCCGCCGTGATCTGTCACTCGAGCTTTCGGACCTTGCGTCCAAGAATTCTGACTGTGGCTTCAAAGCCCGAGTCACGCCTCTCCGTCGAGGCTTCCGAATCCAGCGACGGCCAAGTGGAAACTTTCGCAGAGATCGGAGCCTCGTTGCAAAACCGATTGCCAGGGCATGCATCGAGGTGCCAAAGCTCCTCTTCCAGCTGCTCCTGAAGCAACACCTGTTGATTCCACAAGTGCAAGGAAGCAGAAGCTGCACCTTGTAGACACACACTTAGTTCACCTTCACTTAGAGACTGCCTCGCCCAACGTGGCGCCGGGGGGTGGCAACACGTCCGGTGTCGAGCGCACACGAGCCCGGCTGGCCTGCTCAATCAGTTTACCAGCTGACGGCAGCTTTCACACGTCTGCTGCCTGGTTGCGCTGAGGACATACCCGGAAGGTCATGGCACCCATTGCGGCACGGGTGACTCATTGAGACGACGGATCAGTGTGGCATCTAGTCTGAGGAAGAAGTTGCAAACTGAGCTGATGCCATGAGAGCTGCCGCCCGGGGGTTGTAAAGGTTCAGCCAATTTGGTGCTGTGGCCAATGATTTATTTCTCCAAACTCGGCATTTCTGCGGTTTCTCACGTTCTGCAACGTTCAAAGCATTCTCGCACATCACTGTCTTGCATAACCTGTACAGAGTTACGTATGTTGCGTGAATAGCTTGCGTCTTTGAAGCCCCCTCGAGATGGTGTCTTGAAGAGGAATGCTTACAAACAAATGCAAAAAGCCGTGGCAGAAATCCTGAGCCATTGAACGACACGAAAGCAAATTGGAAGACCCAAATCAAAGAGAAGCTTTGCGAGTGACGTTAACACGGTTTGGAGAACCCTGCGTTCTTTAAGTGCATGATTCCGAAAGACATGAATCAATCTTGCACGAAATATGAAGAGTCTACTCTGCACTCATGTGGGTCGTTTCGTTCCCGATCTCCTGCTGTGGCTGTCGAAAGAACGGCAAAGCAAATTTGGTGATCGGCCTAACTGTCTTCGCTGTCCCACAGGGTCTGTCCCACTTCGCACGTGCATGGCAGATAGAGGAGGGGCATACTCGACATGTGTCAATTTGTCGCGATACATGAAGGCAAATCTAGCGGCTACTCTGCATCTGCTCGTCTGCCGCAGTGTGCGAAAAAACCGCAAGTCAGGGGTGTGGTTCGGTCGGGCTGAAACCAGTCGTGGAGCCAACGCCAGCGCATCTGCCGGGCTTGGTCGCCTGTATATCATGTCGTGGGCCACGTGCAGCAAGATTCCCGACATTCCCCGACACAGCGTCGGCAGAAGGCACAGCGTTGACCATCCTCGCACTAGATGTCAAGCTGAGTCAAGCTGGCCTCCAGAGACCGTGTCCGATCGGTCACCGTGAAAGAACTGCCCACCCCACACGACATGCCGTTCCCCCGACCCCCACCGGAAATATGCTGGAACCATACCAGATGTATGATCATGGATTCACGCCGCCTCTTTGGCTCTCCTTGCTTGTTTACGAAAGATACCCAGGAGGAAGTGCAAGAAAGGCTGATGGACACGGAATCGCACGGCGGTACAAGAATTTTGTTAAATTAACTCAAAGATGTGCGAGAGCAATCTATGCGAAATAACTCTGATGGCACACAACCTCCTAAGACAAAACCCTCTCTCCTCTGTACTAACAGGAAGGGGCAGACGGTCGAGGCTCCTTTTTCTCGCTTCGACCTGCACGACTGTGTTGGCGTTCTGTCTGCGAACGAACGGGTTGGAGCATCAGAACCGTTTTCAACTTCGCGCTCGAACAAACCACTCACCGCACGCCTGCCCCACCTCTGGAGTGCGGTGGCTAGTCGAACAGGCTGTCCACGACCGCCTGGTAGTCCCACGTAGTCAGCTCTGACGGGGCGTGCTGTAGCCGGAGAAGATCAGGCCATGCTCTTTCGAACGAGGCCTCCGAGTAGTCTCCTCGGGACACCTTATCGGACAAGTTGGCCTGACTGGTAACACGCTGAAAACTAACGAACAGGCCCCGCTTAGCCGCCTTAAAAGCCAACACAAAGCTGGGTTCTTCGACGTTCCTCTGTTCAGGGCGTGCTCCACGGCTGTGTTATCCACGAAGCAGATCAGGCAATCGAACTGGTCGCGAGCCACGACCGCGATAGAGATCAGTTGTGCCACGGCTTCCAGCCAGTAGATGTAGTCCGTGGACGAACAACACTGCTGAAGGACTTCAACTGGGACCTGCGCTCGGAAACACGACCTGGCTCCTGACGGGCTGAAGTAGATTGCCCCCCACCCGTTGGTGGACTGCTTGAGCTGCTGCAATGCCGAGCTGGCCTCGAGCCAACGGCCGGAGCACCTCCGCTCACCATGCATGGTGATGAAAGCATCGGCGTAGATGCGGCCGATGCGCATCTGTACTGAACGGGAGATGCTCGGGAGGAACCGAGGTTTAAGCGCTGGCACCAACTGCTTGAGCAACCTGAAACTCACGCGAAGAGCCGGGCGCAGTTCAACCTCCGCTGACGAACTGGAGTGCTGTCTGCGGTACAAAGGCTTCAGCAAGGCTTGTCCCGCTCGACCAAAAACCCAGGAGCACACGAACGTCAGTTTCCCTGCAAGCTTGGCGGCCAGTGGGCCCGAACAGGATCCTTTCTGCAGACACTCTGAAAGGGCTGTCACGAGTTTTGCAACGCGCTCGGGACCTGGACTGGCCCAAACTCCTTCTCTCCTTGGGCTCTTTGATACGGAAGCCCAAGCCCGGCGCCGAAACCTTAGGGACGCGGGGGAAAGCGGCAGGCAAAGGACCACAGCGCAGCGGGCTTTGGGGTCGCGGGTGACACTGTGCAGACGAGGAGCCCTGGCCTGTGTTGGCTGAGCCGCCGCCTGGCTTGTAGGACGGGTCCTGTTGTTCTTGTCGAAGTGTGTGGGCTCTTAGTCTTGCCTTTGCGGTCGCCCTTACCTGCTTTGTCGCCCTTGCCCTTGGAGTCGGGCGGAAGGTACCTGGCGAGGGCCTCGGACACGCTCGTACTGGCGATGACCTCTTTGTAGGCCACCGCGAACGAGGTCCCCTCCGCGTCTTCATGCACAGCGACCAGGAACTGCGAACGTAGAGTTCACGCACATGAGGGTACATCGTCGGGTGGTCACGAACAAGGTTGGAACACCACCCGACCCAGTCGTTCAGGTGAAGTTCTGGTCCCCGCTGCGCGAACAGGAGCGCGAGTTTCACCGACTCGAGGAAGTCGAAGAACGTCTGCAACTTCTGAGGCTCAGGTATGCGCTTCGGCGCACGGTCGAACTGGCCGTCCTTGGTGAGCACTCCCGACACTGTGAACTGGCGATGTGCCACGATCTCTCCCAGGCGGAGAGGCGAAAACGAAGGAGTGACCCTCTCGTGCACCAGCCGCGCCAGCACCTCGTCGGCTCCGGACAGGAGGTGTGCTCGCGATCCCCCGATCGTCTCGGACTGGTACTGCGTCAAGAAGTCCGCCCAGTAGTTTTTCGGGGAGTGTCTTGGGGACCTGCGTCGTAGTAGAAGCCGCTGTGGGGGTGCCACGAGAGCTGCACGAGCAACCCGGATCTCGTCGACCATGTGCGCGAACACGGACTGCGTGCGCCACCATGAACTGGACGTCATCCAGCTTGACGGCCGTCCCGGTTGACAACCTAACTCCCTCCCCCAAAAGTCGTGGGTTGCAAGAACTTCTTGACTGCGGCCAAGTCCTGAAAAAAAGGGAACGACCCGGAGCTGTGGACCCCGTTGTCCAGATGCGTGGGGTACCCATAGGAGGCCTAGCTTCCAAGACTGCTACAGCATGCGTTCTGGGGCCAGAAGAAGAGCAACGGTTGTCCCCCAAGGCAACGTGCGAAAGGAACGGCTTTTGCAATTTGCAAGGGAGTTGGCGACAAACATGCTGACAGCGTAAGCCTTACACTTGCGATATGTCGATGATGTTTTCATTCATGGGTTCGCATGCTTTCTGCCACAGATGCTTGGGTGACATGATTCTTCCTGCGCACGATGAAAAAATCGAAATCACTGATGCTTCCGATTCCCAGACCTGGCTTGACATGGTATTTCATGCCCCGCAAAGTCTGTTTCCCCAAAGTGGACAGAACCTTCAGTACCGCCTTGCTGGGGCCGCAAGAAAGGGTATCTTCGACCTTTGCTGCTGAATGCTCTTTTGCGGGCTGCAATGATTTCTTTTTCAGAGCGAGATCTTCGATTGCCCATGGCAAAGCTGTTGGTGGCATATCATAAGTGTGGCTGGCCTATACGTCAGCTCACCACAGCAGTTTCAGCGTATATCGCTTGGAGCATGTGGACGTGGTTCTTTTCTTCATGCGCGCGCTCATTCGCTCGGCCCAGTTCAAGACCTTGCTGCGCGAAGCTGCAAACAGCCAGTAGTGTTGTCCGGGCCATGGCTGCCAGTTTCCAGCAGGTGTGGCTTTGCCTCATGCTGCTGCGCCCTAACGCCCTCGCTGGTGGAAAGAGCTATGGGAAAAGTAGCTGGCGAGGCTACAACAGCAGCTGGGGAAACTGGCCCGGTTACAACAACAGGCAGCGATCTTTCTCCAATGGGAATGACAGTGGCAGCAGCTTTGAAGCAGCAGTGGCTGTTGCTTTGTCTTTGCAAGATGAACGGAAGAAACGACGACGACCACACAAGCAGCAATGGTCAGACGAAGACTTTTCCAGCTCAGCAGAGTCTTCCCCAGCTCACGGGAAGCGCAGAAGCCGCGACAACAAGCTGAAGGCTGAACTGCGAGAGCTCCGTAGCTTCAAGTGCAAAGTGGAGTCAGGGAAGTCCGAGAAAGAGCAGGGAGACAGACTGGCGGCGATCGAACAGAGCCTCCAAGCAAAACTCGAAGCTCATCTGCAGTCTTCACGTGCCTCTTCGCGTGATTCCCGGTCTGGTGCAGTAGGCAATGGCCCCGATTGCCATGTTTCCGGCCTCCAGCGCAGATTAGCCACCCGACTCCCGACGGACGTCCTGCCTGAGCAATGGGAAGGCTCACTGCAGACAATACCTGGCCTCGACTCGAGGAGCCTTGGTTGCATGCTCAAGTCCGAGGGCCTAGCCTGCCCGCGGACCCAAAAGGAAAGAGTGGCCACTTGCAGTCCATGCTGGAGATCTTCGCGGCTTTCAGATCACAGTGACACCCCTGCTCATTCTGGGTGGTGGTTTTGCAGCTTTTCCCTTTCTGCTGATGTTCATGCGCTCTTGGTTTGGCCAGAGTTCTTGGTATCTCTGGCCTTGGCCATTCTGCGCTGCATTTGAATATGTTGCTGCACTCCGCACCATTTCCAGGGATGAGTTGGGCTTGGGCCAGCTGTTTTCTCACGGCGGGATTTCCATCCAGCAAATAATGCAGTATGTCTCTCACGATCTTGTCTTCAATCCTTGCGGGGCTCATGGCAAGACGAGCTTTCCCCTTAATGAGACGACTGTGGTAGATCGACACAGCAAGGAGCTTCTTTCAGAAATTCAGATGTGCGAAGTACGTGTGAAGCTTGTGAAGGTGCTATTCGTTGCTCTGGCACCTGAGGGTTCTTTATGCTCGGGACAGAACCCGAGAGTCCATAGCCATGGACCTGGAGAGCTAGCAGCAGGCAGTTCTCACTCCGTAGCTCCTGCTCTTGGGACTTAGCGGCTTCGCGGACGTTCTTGGAAAAGAGCGACATCTGCTATCACGTGTTGAGATCCTTTTTCACGTGATTCACATTGAGATTGAGATTCGTTGTCCAGAAGAAACTGTACGACGTTGGCCTCAAGACCGGGGTCAGTGGCCAAGTCCTTGAGAACTGGAAGCGCCGGCGGTGGTGTCGTCATCGTCGGACGGTTTCTCTGCTTCCAAGGGGCCTGCGAGCTCTGTTGGTGGGGCTGCATGAGAAGAAACTGCGGACAGGGAAGCCTCGTCTGGAAAACAACCGGTGCAGTACTTAAACCCTGGCAACAAAGTTGCGTTACGCAAACACGAACTGATGCCATATAGTAGTGCCATTTCCCGCACATGGAGAACCACTGATCTGACGGAACTTCAGCTTCCCCGGCGCATGGCTTGCGCGCGAACTGGGGCCTGACGTTATGGACCAAGACCCCATGGCCCTGGACTCACTCGGCCACGAGTTTGAGATCTTGGTCACACAGCGTGTCGCCTGCAGTAACACTCTCTGATCCTAACAGGTGCGAAGCGACCGAGGACGCCATGATCTCGGGCTGAGTAAGGATGGCCGCTTGAACATAGCGCATCACGGCCATCGAGCCCCAACGCCCGATCAGCTGAATCGTCGGCAGGGAGATTTGCGAACGGGTCATGAATTGGCTTCCTGCCACGCGAAATGCGTGTTCTGCCCAATCTTCTAACTGGGACAAGAGAAGGTCTTCTGAAGCGTCGTCATGCAAGCACAAAGCCACGACCTCGGCCAGGCGGGTCACATGCCGCTTCGAGGGCGGCTCGCTGCTCCCCGTAAAGAAAAAAGTGCTCGGGGTCCCACTGCTTGCGGAGCCGAAGGCCACTGACATCCTGAGCGCACCATGGCACGGACACAAAGGCTGGAAACCGACCATGCACGAACAGGTCTGCAGTCGTGTGAACGTCACTTCAGGAGGGCATGTGGCGCTGCACGAACGTGTGTGCGCAGGCTTGCAGATGCACGCATGTGATCTTGCGCACCCCCGTGCTGCCGGGTCGGTCTTCGAAACTGGACAAACGAACTTGTCGGAGACCTCGGACTATAGGCTCACGTCACGACACCGAACGTTGGCGATCTCTAGTCCTCTGAGCAAGAACCAAAGAGCGACTGTCATGACTGACGGCGGCTCGAGAAACCTTTGCTCGTTCGGGACGATGAGCCGATCGTACGCTTGTCCCAATCGGACGGGGAGGTCCTGTCCTGCCCTGTCAACGAACAGGTCCTTCTTCCGGCGGCTAGGACCGACTCCACGGCTTTTTAACCGCACTGCCTGCTGCATTGCCAAGTCCAAAGCATCAGGCCACGGGTGCTCAGCTTTGCGATGACGTTGCTTCGCCACACTAAAGTATTGCGCACTCGAACGGTACTTTACTTCCTTGAGTAACGCCCCAAACTTGGAAATGACCTCCTGCGTGAGGGGCAGTGGGTCGAGCGACCTGGAAGCACACAAACGTTGCCAGGTTTTCCAGCGAGATTCGATCTGTGACTGCTCTGCCGGGACCGAGTACATCGCACTGCAAAGAAAGGCCTGTCGGCTCGGACACAAAACCCTGCCGGGCCGTTAACTTCTCCGAACTGGTGCATGCTGGAACTCACTTCACCTGCTACGTCTCTCTGCTGCGCTGTGCTGTGTTGGGGGGGAGGGGGGAGGGGGGGCGAGGCGACCCTGAACGAACAGAAGCCCCCAAGCACCACACAGAACCACAACTCCGAACGGGGTGCCCTGAACTCCTGCCCAAGCGCCCCCCAACAGCACTCGCGGAACGAACGTGCGACGAACAACGTGGGATCGGGGACGAAAGCTCAGGGAACTGCCTCTATCTCTCCTTTGTTTGGGGTCTCTTTAATTTATGTCACGGGATCACGAAATCTAGAAACCCCCACTAAAAACAAACAAACCCCCACTAAAACCTGACAAAGCCCCACTGGAAACAAAGAAACCCCCACCAGAAACAGACCAACCCCCACTAGAAACAGACAAACCCCCACTAGAAACAGACAAACCCCCACTAAAAACAGCCAAACTCCCACTGCACTCTGCACGACCATCACCGGAGCCAACACCTTTTTTTTCTGGCGTGCTCCACCATACTCAGGGTTTAGGTTTAGGGTTTAGGATTTAGGGTTTAAGGTCTTAGCACGGCATAAGGTTCAAGGTTGAGGAGTAGAGTCTCGCAGAACCAAAAAAACAATTTGGGTACACCTTAAATTAAAGAGTTCAAAGGCCTACATGCGACCCGAGTCGCTGGAGCATTAGATGCAAGGATGAACCAGATGTCCTGCGTAGGATGTGTTTAGATGGAACTTTTCGGGCTGAGTCTGAGGGTCCAGAGGGTTTTAAATGCAAGCCGAGGCTCGGAGAATGAACACGATGATGATTTGCACCCTGCAGGGCTGGTTTTGCTTCGGGTCTAAAGGGGACAATAGGGGTGTTAGTTTAAGATCCGGGCTCAGTGGTTTAGAGTTCAACAGGGTCTCAAAGCCGCCCGATTTGGTGTTGGTTTACGGGGGTAGGGATTCAGGGTTGAGGTTTCAAGATTTGGGGGTTTCAAGTTAAGTGTGAGTGTTTTGCCTCCCACATAGCAAGGACGAGGTTTCGTGATTTATGGCTACGGTTAGGGGCTAAGGTTCAGGCTTCAGAGCTCAGGGTTTGAGGCCAAACGTTTACAGGTTTAGGGTTTAAAATTAGGCGATGTGAATCTCATCAAACCCTAACCTGAAACAGAACCCTAACCTTGACACTACCCTAAACCCTAAACCCTAAACCGCAATGATTTGATTGTATCCTGCACGGCTGGAGGCCGAAGTGGGTTGATGTTAGGATAGGGTGTCGGTTGTTAAAATTTAAGGCTTTCCAGGTTAAGCTTAGGAATAAAACAAAACAGCTCAGGGCCTAAAGTATCTAAGTTCGGGTAGGTTTCCGGTTTGAAACTTTAAGCGCTTGGTGCTTACATTTCGGGTTCGGTTTCCATTTCTAGGGGGATTGCACGCGGACCCACTTCTCCTATCCTACAATCTATCCCTAAGACCAAGAACCCTTTAAAAAAAACCGGCTCAACTCGGTTCAACTGCAGTCGCTGCTATGACATGAACCCCAAAAAATCAACCAAACCCTTTCCAGTCACTAATAACCTCACTTACTGGTTTCAAGGAAACTTGCACCCCACCCGGCCTGTTGTGCTGCCGGTATTTGATTGCACCTTAGTTGCATGGCACAGGCAATGACCATGGAGTCGCATAGTCTATAGCTAAAGTTAACTTATGACATGTGCACAGGCTTTCCCGGACTCAGCTCATTTTGTCGGCTGCTGTTTCAGACGGCTCTGTTTTTTGGTGGAGGCATGCCCTCAACGACAGGCCTCAGAGCATCCAGCACATCCGGAGGTATGCGGCCCAACTCCTGCATGATGCTTTAGCAGACCCCATTTGGACCAATTGAACCAGTGGACTTGGCTCAGTGCCTCCTCCCAGGGGCGGATGGAACCAAAAGATCGAGCCATAGTTTTTTGGTCAAATTGCGTATCCTTCAAGACATCTGCTTTGTCAGTAGGCACCTCATACTTGCTGCTGAAGCGGTGATCGCCATATGCCAGCCCTAGCCATGCCCCGGGAGGCGTAATCTTAATCAAGATATCATCAGGCGACCGATTCACTCTGACTGCTGCAGCTCGTGGTCGAGCTACAGGCCCGTCCACTTCTGACGATGGCTCTCCGACTGCTGCAGCTGCGGGTCTCGAGGAGGAACTCGGAAAAGCAGGCTCAGGATCAGGAGGCTGAGCCGGCTCAGCTTCCTGATCATCCAGACCGACACCGGCACCAGGTGGCGGCTCCGAAACAGGCGGGGCTGCTGCCGGCTTGCTTGCAAGCCTCCGTCGTTTGAAGGTACGAGAAGCAAAAGTTGATGAATCGTCCCGGCGTCGCTTCTTCGTCGCCGTTTTGTCATCATTCTGGCTGCTGCCCTTTCCCCTGCCTTTGCCCTTGCCCCTGCCCTTGACTTTGCCTCGAGTCGGGACAGGTTGATCGCGCTCCTTTGCACCCAGCTTCATCAACAGCTTAGCTTTCTTTTTCTTGGCCTTCAAGTCTTGCAAGTCCTGCTTGTTAGCATCGTCTCGGTCAAGTTCGCTGAGGACTTCACAGAGCTCCGAGTCCCAATCGTCATCCTGCTCTGCAGCGTTGGGCTTTGCAGCCGCCTTGGCTGCAAAAAGTTCATCCTCTGGAAAGCTCAGCCCCCAAGCATGTTCTTCCACAGTTTTTCTGCTTGCATTGCCTTTGACATGTCCACCAAGAACCCTGACAAGATCTTTCATCTGCACCACTGTCAAAGGCAGACCAGCCAGACAAACAGCACATTGTAAAGACATGGCGTGGGTCCCGAGGCTTGGGTCAACAGCACTGGTTCTGTCGGAACAAATGCCCAGTCGTTCAAGTCCACGATGTGCCGCCATTTGAGACATCTCCGGTCCGGTCTCAAAATATAGCCTTTGCGGAGAATGGCTTTGGGGGGTCCAAAGATTTAATTTAGAAGTATCATCTTGTTCAGCAAAACAAAACCTAGAGAAAACGATTAATGGCAATTCGTAAATCCTTTGCATCCAGGCCTAAAGCCCTAAACCCTTAAACCCTAAAGCCTTAGGCGGTTATAAAACTCTAAACCCTGAGCCCCGAGCCCTAAACCCTAAACCCTAAACCCTAAACCTAAACCTAAACCCTAAACCCTAAACCCTGTCGCCCACCGCTTAGCTTAAACCCTGAACCCTTAAACCTAGGCTGCACTGCAACCAGAACTGCGGTCCGGAAACGAGTGTCTCCACCAGGAAGCTTCTCCACCGAAAAATCCCATGCGAGGAAGGCATATTCCGTTGCAGCCACCACCTTGACCAAGGAAGAGGTGGATTGCTGTGCGAGACAACTGCCATGTTGACATTCAAAGTCTCCGGCCAGGAGCCTGAATCTTTCTGCGGCCAATAATGCATGAGCCAGGCCGTGGCAGCAGCAGAGTCAAACAGTGCAGCAGGCGTAGGGGATGGCCATTCTTCTGATTTCTTTCGGGGACCATGAGCTCCTGCGTACTCTTGGGCAGCTTGTGTGTGGATGCTTTCATAAGACCGACCACGGAAAACATCTGGTCTCGCTTGGTGCAGGCTGTCACCTTGTCAGACACATTCGCTTTGACGACTGCCAGGCCTCGATTCTCCAAAACTTGCGATGTCAGAATCTTAGACATGATAGTTGTGTTGCTGAAGGCTACGTTCTTGTTCGACCGAAAGAGATCTTTCGCCTGCTGGTGGGCCATCTCCACAAGCCGGGAATCCCCCAAGTGCTTCGACAAAACCATCAGCAACTCACCGGCCTGTCCCGGCCCTGAGCTGGACAGCCGACGGTCCTCTTCGAAAGCCATGAACAATATCCTGATCAATGCACTGTGCCGCCAGTGAATGACGTCCAGCGGCCCGACCACGGCACCTCGTGCCTCAGCAGCCTCAGCTTCGAGCAGGCATTGCCAATGATTCAAAGCAAGCTTTCGGGCTTCGGTCGCAATGCCCTCTTCAGCTGCCAGGGCATGGTTGTAGCACAGCGGCGGCAAAGAGTGAAATGCAATCAATGAACTGGCCCTTGTTTCGAATAGTTTCTCGAAAAGCTCGACCTGAATCTGCAAAGCTTTCTCATGGCCCTGAAAGCGCGGGAGCACATGTTGCAGCATCTGCGAGTCATACAGGGACGACTCCAGTATCTCCTCGAGTTCCAATGCCCAGAATTTCGAGCTTGCACAGGCCACGTTGTGCGATAGCACTTGCACGGGGCTCTTGATATCACGAGCCCGCCCGGCATGGAACTTCCACGTGGCTTTGCCAATTGAAAGAATACAGTCCTTGACGCAAAGGTTGAGTTCGGTGATTGCTTGTCCAGCCAGTTTCCACGACCCTTTCTTCTTCTTCTTCAGTTCCTGTAGTTCTTTCGCCTGCCGGGCAACAGCATCAGAAACCCGAAAGCCTGAAACCCTGAAGCGGCTCAAACCCAAAACCCAAACCCTAAACCCTAAACTCATCCCACTGATTTTCGGCCACTTATTACACACTTTTCCTAGTGGTCGGGGCTCGGGCGATGCATCCACCTTCAGATCCAAGGCGTCAGATTGGTGTGCGGGGGTTTTAGTTTGGAACTTGAGGCGGCGGCTTGCTCTATTTAATTAATTATCATTATCCCAGGCAACCTTCTGAAAACAGCAGAGGACCCTTAGAATCCCTAAACCCTAAACCCTAAACCCAAAACCCTAAAACCCTGAACCCTGAACCCTGAACCCTAAACCCTGAACCCTAAACCCTAAACCCTAAACCCTAGGGCCCGATAGCCTCAAGACTCCAATGTAAAACTTCATGCCGGCACCATTCGTGTTTAACCCCCAGGCACACGAAAATCCAAAAGAAAAAAAGTTGCTGAACACATGGTCCCAGTGGCAGGGTCCTTGGCATTCGGCATCGTGTTGTCGCCGGACTCCTCAGATTCGGGATGACCAGCCAGGGTTTCCTGGAGCACCATCTTTGTGGCCCAAAACTGGCCTGACATAAACGTCATGCTTTCGAACCAGCTGAACCACCGAAGCAATTTCACCAGTGGTCCTTTCGTCTGGAACGATTGCATGTCACGGAGTGATGTGAACATAGCTTCGGCGGCGTCTCGAGTTCGCGGCTCTGCGATTCTCTGCTCCTTGCTGATGAGGGCGACATATCGTTGCCAAATGTCAGAGTCAGCTGTTCTGGTCGCGAGGAACTCCTCCAGTTTCGCCTTTTTGCGGAAGAAGAATTGGCTGCTGTTAAAAGGGCCATAAGGTAGGTTGGCTACCACGGTCAGCATCAGCACGATTCTCCAAGCTTTGTGGGCGGAACGTTTTAAGGCATTCTTATAATATCATTCCATGCCCTATGGAACGTATCCCATTGGCAATCGATGAGAATCGGGCTGCCATACTGGAGAAAGTTCAGTGCAGCAGTGTTCACAGGACCTTGGTCTGATACAGAAACTAACATCGGCAGGCGGTGAAGTTGATTGCGAAGAGATGCCGGGATTTCCGGCAGTGTGGCGCCTGCGTCTTCGTCGTGCACCCAGTATCTTCCGTCAGGTCCCTTCAAGCGGAATTCATTCGCCGCCAACGGTCTTGCAATCAGACCATCTGGAATCTTGAAATCCAGAAAACTCGAGCCGAGGGTTCGCAAAGAAGCGGACAGTGCCCTGAGCTCGTTGTAACCAGTGACCCGCTTCAATTTCGATTGCCTTGCGAGAGGCAACAAAGAATCGTCGATGTCACCCAGCATGACGGGCCGCATCTCCTGGTTTAGCAGCCCCGCTTTGTCAAGCCGCCGGCTATACACGGCACCCACGAGAATTTCCTTTCCGCCGTAGGACGACGGGTCCCAGGCAATGCACAATTGCCGTTCCTGCGACAAAACATGTTGCACTGTTTTGCAATGCAAAAGACAGTCCAAATATGACTCGTACTGCGTGAAGCGAACCGTGGACAGACTCAGGCCTTCGTGGGTTCTAGCAATTTGCCGTCGTCTCATCTTCTCCTTGCGTAGCCTGTACATGAGTATCATTCTATTGACTGGATCACATAGCTTTCTGGCCATATCTGGCAAGACATCCAGCTCTTTCTTGGCTAATTGCTTTGCAAACAACATCAGCCGCTCGCCCAGAACAGAGAGGACTCGGGGCAAAGTGCATAGCAGAATGCACCTGAAGAGATTCTGGCCTCTCATCTGCGATTTCGGGTGGCAGAACAACCATGCCAAGTAGAACAGGAAATCATCCAGCGTGGCTGCTTCAGCTGGGCTAGTGATGCAGCGGCCCATCCAAGTGTTTCGGGACAATTTTGACCAGGCTCCCAGTCCACCTGGACAGGAGGCCAGTAAAGAGGCCCAGGCCCCTGCACACACCTGCCTGTGCCCCTGGAAGGACAGTTGCGACTGTCTCAGCGAACCCTGTCTATCCACAAGCATAGCCATGAAAACAGTCTCCTCGTCTGCAGCAGCTGCAAAGCACAGACAAGCCATACACAGGAACAGCTTCAGAGCAAGCCGTTTGCATTCATTTGCTCGAGTCCTGTTTCTCAGCAACCAAAGCAAAATGGCAAAAAAAACCTCTGCATCCCACACTGTGACTGTGGCCCCTCCAAACTTCGGAAGACGACGCAGCCGATTGTTCCTGCCGGCCTCGGTAGGTCAGCTCCGACTCCGGAAGCTGCATCAGTGCAAAGTCGGCCAGGATGGACTGTTTGTTTGACCCTAGAATCGATCCAGCATCCTTTGCAATATTGCAGAAAGAATGGATTCGGGACCACTGCCAGTCGACTTGATTCTCGTCTTCTTTGGAGATGTAAGCCTAGCTTCGCTCAGAGAAACTCACGAATAGGAAAGATGTCAATTCAACACAATAACTTCAAGTAGTCACAACTCAGTTGAATTATTCAATATTTGGTCTGGATACTCGCTGCAGGTACTCCTTCACAGTCGCCACGTGTACTGGCAGCTCGAAGTCGGCCCATTCCTGATAATTGATAAGGTGTGCTGGCAGGGCTTTGACAATTTTAGACAAGTTGGTTTAGCTGAGCTGCGGGATCGGGATTTAGGATTTAGGGTTTTAGGATTCAAGGCTGAGGTTCTACAGGATTTTAGTTTGCGTGAATATTGTTGATCGTAATCAACTGGAACTTAGAAGTCTCAAGGTTGAGGGTTCGGAGTTTTGCTTTTGGCGCTGCAGGGTTTAAGGTATTTATTAAGGCTCTCGCTTAAGTTAAGGAATTAGGGTTGCAGCGAGGTGGCATCTTTGTCTGTGGCAGGAGCATCACCAGCCAGCTGCTGATCTGCCATGAGTGGGTGAGACCAGGCACTTCAAGGTTTTCGAAACTTGTCACTGTCGGCACTTAGACTCTGAAGCCTGAAACCCTATACGTTTAGGGTTTAGGGTGTAGGGTTTAGGGTTTAGGGTTTTAGGGTTTAGGGTTTAGGGTATAGTGGGTTTAGGGTTTATTTAGGGTTTAAACCCTAAACCACTAAACCCCTAAACCACTAAACCCTTATCCCCTAAACCACTAAACCCTAAACCACTAAACCCCTAAACCACTAAACCACTAAACCCTTATCCCCTAAACCACTAAACCCTAAACCACTAACTTCCCCGAACCCCGCCCTAAACCTTGAGCCCATTCTCAGCTTCCTGCGTGCTCATTGCGACTCCAGGCGTGCAGCACACCAGGACTCCTTTACACCCTGCTCTCAAGCAAGTTTGTGGGTTCATGGGTTTGGGGTTCAGGGGTTTAGTGTTTAGGGGTTTAGGGGTTTAGAGGTTTGGGGGTTCATGTCATAGGTTTGGGGTTCAGGGGTTTAGGATTTAGGGATTTAGGGGTTTGGGGGGCTTTAGGGTTTAGGGGTTTAGGGGCTTAGGGGACTTTTAGGGTGTCAGGGCTTCCGGACTCAGAAGGGGTTTGAGGTCGGGGTTTGAAGGCTCGACCGAACCAGGATCGCAGACACCCTGGAGCCCCAAAACTCAAATCCTGAGACCCTATCAATTAATGCTGGTTAGGAGTAACAAATAGACAATCCCCCTGAATCCTGAACTTGAACTCGAGGCCTTAATTAGGTCACAACCCAAGCGAACAGAAAGAAGCAGGCCGAGGGTCGGAGCTGGGGTTCTTGAAGCCGATACGAGGGCTTGATTCGGGTTCATAGGTTAGTTTCGGCTCCTTGTAAGCTTCGAGCCTTAGTCTGTTGGCTGGTTTCAGGGCTTAGGCATTGAAGTTTCCGGTTCTAGTGTGTAGGGTCTGCGTCTAGGGTTGTGGGGTTTAGCTTAAGGGTCTTAGGGTTCTTCGGCTTGGGTTTTCAGGGCGTCCTGAACCCCGGAAGCATGAGCAACAGAAGCTCGGGATCAGGCTTAGGGGTCTGAGGCCGAACCCAAAAATTGCTCAAACCTTAGGCACTTAACATTGACTTGACACTTTGCACTCAACCTGCAGAATTGGAGCTTTCTGTTTCTGGTTTCAGCGATTTCATAGTATCACGGGTCTCAAGCGAATTTAATAAGAAGACTGATGTTGCTAACTAGTTGGGGGGGGTGCGGTCTTTCCAACCCACAGCATACACGGAGAACCCTCAACTGCAGCCCGAACCCGATCTTGCACTCTGGCTGCTGCAGGTGACAAAGTTGAGGCTTCTAGGTTTTTTTGGGGGGTACTAGACTAGCAGCCTTCAATTGAAGAGTTCGGGACTGGTGTTGCCGGGTAGAAACCAGCACTCTATCACACAGAATGCAATTTTTAGTCCGAACTAACTGGACCTTGCAGTGCAAGATGCTCGGAGCATCTTGTCGCCCAGCTGCATCCGGACATCGGCGTCCTGTCGAATCAACAATGCAAACAAACAGAGTGGCCATAGTTCAGTCAGTGTGTGCATTGAAGCATTGAGAAGAGGGCGACTTCAGACCTGCTTTTTCCTCATTATCATTGGGCGGCTCAAGTCACGGCGACGAACGACTACGAAAGCGTCTGATCTTAATCTTCAGCTGTTGATGCCTTCCCTGCCCGCGTCGGATCTGGAGGTGCAGCTGCTGCTGCTGCCTTCCCTGACGGCCTCGGATGTGGGCAATCCCGGACGGCCTCGGATCTGGAGGTGCAGCTGCTGGTGCCTTCCCTGACGACATCGGATTTGGAGGTGCAGCTGCTGCTGATGCCTTCCCGGCGTCGGATATGGAGGTGCTGATGCCCCTGTCGCCCACACGGAGGAGGCCGCAATGGCACCATACCCGGTCTCCATAGTGGCCTGGGCACTGCCGGCCGTGACGGTCCTGCCGAGCCTCCTCCAAACGATGGCAAGGATAAACTTTTGCCGGCGTAGGCACAGGTGGCCCTGACGGTCGCCACAACGGTCCATGTGGCACTTCTGCACTACTGTCCGACGAAGATGCCTCATCCCTTCGCTCTCCCTTTCGCCTCGAAACACATGTGGAGGGCTGAATCAGTCTCAGATTCTCATTCTCGAGAGAAGCTGATGGTCTCTTCACCGCTCGGACCATGCCAAAACTGCCAGCCGGCTTCTTCTTCACCGCTCGGACCATGCCAAAACTGCCAGCCGGCTTCTTCAAGACCGATCGGACCATGCCAGGAGTGCCAGCCGGCTTCTTGACCGCTCGGACCATGCCAGGAGAGCCAGCCGGCTTCTTGAGGGCTGCTGGTCTTTTCACCATGCCGTGGAGCCTACAGTCAGAGTGCCACCAGCCAAAGACACTGCAGAGAAGTTGAACGGTTGAGGAAGCTGGGCTTGCACTTCGGATCTGAATTCAACCAAGTTCTAAGTTCACCCCCGGCCCTACTCTGAAGTGACAGTCCTAACGTGGCATCACGGACCGACGGCTGCAGCCCCAAACTTCAAACCCTAAAACCTCTGAAACCCAAACCCTCAGTCATGAAGTCTCCCTGGCTGACACGGAAAACATACCATTAGTTGTATTGTTTGAATTATTAAACACTCAAACCCCAACGACCCATTAAACACGTAACCTCCGGAATTGGGAACTTCAGATACCGACGGCTGCAGCCCCAAACTTCAAACCCTAAATCTCTGAAACCCAAACCCTGAGTCATGGAGTTCCCCTGGCACCGACAACATACCATTAGTTTTATTTATTAAACCCTCAAATCGTAAACCCCAACGACCCAATAAACACATAACCTCACGACTTGGGAACTTCAGAGCCAGGCTTCTTTCAGGGCCTAAAACTTTCTGAGCCCTGGACCCTCAACCTAAAGTCTAAACCAACAGTAAGTCATTCAGTCCTCTGTCTGTCCAGCAGTAGCAGCAGAAGGACTCCAATCCAATGCACACCTTGGCATCATGTGGTATCGTCGAGTTCAGGATTCAAGTTTCAGTCAAATTTCGGCTATAAAGCATCTCAGGGCCTAGGGTTTGCATGATTGAGTTGCTCTTAAAGAACTTATTTTTCTAAGTGCCTTGTGGTATGAGTTAGAATCGTCATTATGATGCTGAGACTCAGGTTCAGGTCAGGATTTCGAGTCATAAACTTCAAACCCAACAGCCCTCAACTCTACCATATTTCGGCCTTAGGAACCCAAGCCCTTAATTCCTAGCCTTTGTCCCACAAGTTTCCCAGTTGGGGCATGCAGAAACCTGCATGATTCCTATTAAGTCGTGCCCAAGGCCCACTGATACCCCCACTCAGCACTCCCACTAGCCTCCCAATGCACCCCCACTCAATTCCCACTCAATTCCCACTTCTCGGGCTCCTCCCACTAAACTCCCATTAGAATCCCACTCAACTCCCACTTAACTCCCACTCAACTCCCACATAACTCCCACTCAACTCCCACTCTTTTTCCCACTTCAAGGGAATGCCTGTGGCTAGCAACAACTGTCCATGACATTCAACATGTGGGGAACGGAATGCTGCCCTTTTGTTGCGAGACTCCCATTTTTCGGCCGGGTGGCTCTGATCGCATTTCCATATCTCGCTATGACAGCCTGGGGATTTGTGTTAGATCAAGGTACACGGCTTCAGTTTTGGGCTGCAAAGTGACGAGTGTTTATACGTGTCGTGAATTCTTGGGCTCAAGGATTTGGGGCTGACTACTTACTACTACTACTACTACTACTACGACGACTAACTGCTATTGTACCGTACCACCACCGTCACCACCATGAGTTATCGGCCACGGGTCCCCTGGTGATAGTAAATAATAGTAGTGGTTTAGGGTTGAGGGTTTAGGGTCTAGGGTTTAGGGTTTTAGGGTTTAGGGTTTAAAACCCCTAAGCTCACTATACCCTAAGCCACTAAACCCTAAACCACTAAACCCTAAACCACTAAACTTTTAAACCCCTAAACCACTAAACCACTAAACCCTTATTCCCTAAACCACTAAACCCCAAACCACTAAATCCTAAACTCTAATCCCCTAATCCCTGATCCTCGAATTCCGCCTGCCATTCGTCGCCGGAGTAGTAGACTGGGTTTTGGCTTTGGTTTTTGGGTTTGGGTTTGGGGTTTGGGTTTAGGGTTTGGGTTCAGGGTTTAGGGTCTAGGGTTTAGGTTTAGGTTTGGGGTTTAGGCTTTAGGTTTGGGGTTTTGGGTTTAGTATTTAGGGGTCGGATTTCGAGGCTTTTGGATTTAATAACAGTTGGCAAACCCAAGTCCAAAACCTAAACCCTAAACCTCAAACCCGAAACCCAAACCCATCCTCCAGGCATGGTCCTCTAAACCCTAAACCCTGAATCCCTCCATGACTCCGATAACACTCCAAACTCGAGGCCGTCCAGCTCCTGGTGAAGGTTCCGGTGATCATTCTGAAAAGCCTCGGCTTTGGGTGTGGCAGTTCGGCTGCAAAACCCAAAACCCAAACCCATCCTCCAGGCATTGTCCTCTTAACCCTAAACTTAGACCCCAAACCCCTCCATGACTCCGATAACATTCCAAACTCGAGGCCGTCGAGCTCCTGGTGGCGGTTCCGGTGATCATTCTGAGCTGCCTCGGCTTTGGGTGGGGCAGTTCGGCTGCAACACCCAAAACCCAAACCCCCTAAACCCTAAACCCTAAATCCCTCCACGACCGTTCCAAACTCGAGGCCGTCAAGCTCCTGGTGCTGGTGCCGGCGATCAATCATTCTGAGCTGCCTCGGCTTTGGGTGGGGCAGTTCGGCTGCAATCCGGAGCATGCTCAGGTTCTATGCGGGCCGTAGGGTTCCTTAATCGGCTACACCCCTAAGCCCTAAACCCTAAAACGCTAAACCCTAAATCCTAAACCCTAAACCTTAAATCCTAAACCCTAATCCCTAAACCCTAATCCCTAAACCCTAATCCCTAAACCCTAAACCCATAAACCCTAAACCTAAACTTTTGTTCAAGGCTTTCCCTGCTTCTGAAATTGTCAAAGCTGAGCTTGTGAGCAGCTCCGGTGACGAACGGCAGGCGGAATTCGAGGATCAGGGATTAGGGGGTTTAGGGGATTAGGGTTTAGGGATTAGGGTTTAGTTTAGGGATTAGGGTTTAGGATTTAACGTTTAGGGTTGAGGGTTTAGGGTTTAGGGTTTTAGGGTTTAGGGTTTATTTAGGGTTTAACCCTAAACCACTAAACCCCTAAGCCCACTATACCCTAAGCCACTAAACCCTAAACCACTAAACCCTAAACCACTACACTTTTAAACCCCTAAACCACTAAACCACTAAACCCTTATTCCTTATTCCCTAAACCACTAAACCCCAAACCACTTAAACCTAAACTTTTTTTCAAGACTTTCCCTGCTTCTGAAATCAAAGCTGAGCTTGTGAGCAGTAAGATAATATTAATGAAAATGGTACAAATTACTTCTTAGTTCTAAGTAAGAACCCTAAGCCCCACGAGCAAGGAAGCTCAGGACACGGCCGTGAAGCTGAGGAGCTTGGGCATCAGCTCTGGGAGGCTGGCCTGTAAGTCGCATGAATGACAGTCTCCGGCTTCTAAGCTTCTACGAATGCGAATTACAACGTCTCTGCACCGTCGGCACCCTTGCCCAAGAACCCCAGGCCCCAAACTCCAGACTCCTTGAGGCGAAGATGTGATACCAAGCTAAGACACGTTGCACTATACTGAGGACACCACAGAGGTACTAGGAGCGACGTGGTAGTCCACCTGGCGTGGCAGACTTCGTTCTGCTGCTGTCTCCAGTCTACACACCAGTGCTCTGCTTGCATGGTCGTCCTCTGCTCTTTTTAAGATCTCGCAGCAATGTAGTTGTGACGGTGAAAAGCACAGCAGAAGGCACTAGCAAAAGTGATTTAATCCTTCGTCTGTATGGCTTTGGAGCTGGTGTCAGCATCTGCAACGGTACCGGAAGAGTCCGTGAACCAAGAAACTTCCCCGTCCGACATATCAGCTTCCTCCTCCGCCGGCTCTGGGCTCCCTTCAAGACTCAGACAGGGATCATCTTCAAGCGCTTCCTCCTCCACCTGTTCCCCCTCTTGGTCCTGCCATCGAGGTGTCCTTGCTGTCCTGGGCCCCGGCTCTTCTTCGAGCTCATGCCCGAGTTGGCTTGTTCCCACCTTGCCGCGCTCTTTGTTCTCGAGCCCTTCTAGCCAGCTCCCCAATCTCAATTTCTTCGGAATCCTAGGAGCCAGCTCCCAACCCTGGTCTTCGCCCGGATCCTCGTAGACGACCGGGACTGGTGGAGGTGGCCCCGCTGGAGGTGGCCCCGCTGGCGGTGCCCCCACCGGGCGGGGCGGTGGCGCCTCGATCCTGCAGCACTATCTGCCGCCTCTTCCACAGCTGCTTCAGTGGCTGGACCTGGTTCCATGCAATGAGCCAGGTGAGCTGAGCAAGGCCGATAGCAGTTGTCCTTCCAAGACCAGTACATTACATGTTGTTTCTTGAGCCCAACAGTCAGTCAGCTATCAGATCAACATGCCTGCCACTGGCACAAAGAGAACAGTTGCAGCAGCACAGACTAATGACTAAGACTGACTAGCAGTGCGGCAGGCTGAGAAAAGAAATCGCCAGGCCCACCTGCAGGAACCCGAGGATGGGCGTCCAGAGGGCGAGCTTGTAGGCCCCCACAAGGGCCCGCACGAGGACAGACGAGATGGCTAAATCAGTCCATCCTATCAAGATAAACCGTGCGACACAGATCTGCAGCATAAGCCCCGTCCAGAGCACTTGCCGCAAAGACTGGGTTGATGTCATAGGTGCGGCGAATAAACTCAGGTTTCTCTGCTTCATCAATCCACAACAACCATGTCTGCTGCCAGACGACAAAAGCTCCCTCTCTCTGCCATGCAATTCCGCGCCTGTTCTGCAGATCAGTTCTATGGCCAATGGAAAAAGACCGAGCCCGTCTACATAGCAATTCCATCGCCAAATCAAAGACTTGCTTTTCGAGCACATCTTGTTCTTTCCACCAAAGTGCACGGAGGGGCACCTTGTTTGTGCCATGCATAGGACAGAGTACCATAGCAGAGAGGGCCATAGCATCTTCGGTTGTTTTTCCTACTTTCTGATTCTAATGCTACTTACTTACTACTTAGTGCTAGGGTTTGCGGCTTCACGGTCTGGGACTGTAGGCTTCAGAGTTGCAAGTTGACTCAGACACAGCAAGCACCCGGGTGGCCCTTACTATAATATGACAACCCAGGCAGTCAGGTAGCTCGGTCTCAGCAGCAAGCACGGCTGGGGCTGTGATATTCGGTCCATGAAATGAGCCTGTGTGAGAACAAAGTTTCGGTATCGGGCGGGCTTTCAAGGGCTAGTGAAGGCAGAACCTGGAGCCAGAGATTGAATTGCAACACTCACTACACGAGACAGCTAAGCTAACTGAAGTCCGTCCTGTCCTGCACCATGCAACCGAATGCCGAAGTCCGAAGGTTTGATAAACAAAGGGTGGTTTAGATGCATCCATTTGTTCGCCAGCGGCGGTCTCACGGTCAGGGTCAGGGTCCGGCCCCTGACTGAACTAAAACCGATGGTCATCATCGGATCCGCCCTCGGTTTATTAAAGGCAATAAAGGGTCAATTCAAGGGCTTGGGGTTTCAGCCACCCTTAGCTATTATTATAGACAGGGTTTGCTAAGGTCCAAAGTCATGCATCCGTAAAGAAATGGTTAAATGTTGAGTTCGTGTAAGATTTAGGGCTTTAGGGTTTAGGATTGGGCTTAGGATTTGACATGAACACCCACCATCCGCCCAGGACCTCAGGATTTCGCTTCAGGGCTCTAAAGTTTCCTTCCAGCCCGACCCTCAAGCCCCAAATGCCCGAAGCAGGACTCCCAAGAGCAATCAGCGACCCATCCAAGACACTGCCACCATTCACACCAGACCATCATCGGCGGAAGAGAAGCCTCGTCTGTTCGGGGTTTTCGGGAGGTAGACTCAGACAACGTTAACAGTCAGGCTTTCGTAGCTGCACTCATACATAAGTGGTTCAGCCAAGTAAGTACGAACCCCCCACACCCAAACCTGGCCCCAAAACCCTTCAAACGTAAACCCGAGGCCCTTAGCCCCTCCACCCTCCACACCCTTGTTCCCTGAGCCCTAAAGCCTTGAACCTTGCAGTCACCCTAAGTTCCCTGAACCCTAAAGTAAACCCTGAACACCCGAGAGCTCTGAACCAAGCTGATTTTGAAGTGGATGGCTACGAGCATGACCTCCATAACCTGTTAAACTCCTTACCTCGTCCAGACATGACCTGCTGCACTGCATCCTGGACACTTTGTCAAGCAACATGACTTCTGTCAGTCAATGGTAATGGAGTCACATTCACGTGAGCCTGCAGCTTTGTCCTTTCATACAAGACAAAAGGCGAGAGCCCGGGTGCGTGGGTACAGGCTACAAATAAGCATCTGGGTTTTTTGGGGGGTTGCTGCTGAACCCTGCCCTAGCCTAAATCGTAAATAACACCCTAAACCCTGACCCCTCAACCGTAGCCAGCAGGACTCGAACCCTAAACCGCGAAACCCAGCCCTGACCATTGATTGCACCATAGCACACAGGAAAGAGCCCAAGTGTCTGCAGCAGCCTGAGCTTTTTCCTTGGCTTCCTGTAGAGCTTTCCCCTTGAACACATCGCCTGCACGGGGACACGAGCATTCCGTTAGTGAGATACCCGAGTCGGCCTCCCATGGCCTAGCACTTCTTCTTGTACACGGCCAGGGTTTTTTTCTGATCCTGCACTGAATCTATGGTGGAATCTCAACACTTAACTGAACTGCCATTAACAAAGCCCCCAATTCCTGCCTTCAGCAGCAACCAGTTGCTCGTTCGCGACCTGCGGCCCTGACAAACCCGTCTGCTGCAGATCGCCCGGCAACGGAATCTGCGGGGCGGTGGGATCCGGAACCTCTTGCATCATCGTGGGATTCGGATTCTGAGGCTGCTCCTTGTGCTGCACTGAAAGATCTCCGTCTCCCGGCGGCTGCTGCTGCCCTGGCTGCTGTTGATTCTCAATGAGCTCCTGGTCTGGGAACAATCCTGTCTGCTGCAGCTGCCCTGGTTCCTGTTGCTGCTGCTGCTGACCTGGCATCGTGGGACTCGGCGTCTGCTGCTGCCCTGGCTGCTCTGCTGCTGCCCTGGCTGTTGTTGCTGCTGCTTCGTTGGACTCAAATTGAGCAGCTGCCCTGGCCCTGGGAACCCTCCTGTCAGCTGCTGCTGTGTGTGTTGCATCGTGGGATTCGGCGGCTGCTGCCCCGGCTGCTGTTGATGCTCCATAACGAGCTGCTGCTCTGGGAACAATCCTGTCTGTTGCTGCTGCTGCTGCTGGTGACCTGGCATCGTGGGACCCGGCGTCTGCTGCTGCCCTGGCTGCTGGTGTTCTGCTGCTGCTGCTGCCCTGGCTGTTGTTGCTGCTGCTTGGTTGGACTCTGATTGAGCTGCTGCCCTGGCCCTGGAAACCCTGCTTTCAGCTGCTGTGTGTGTTGCATCGTGGGATTCGGCGGCTGCTGCCCCGGCTGCTGTTGCTGCTGCTTCGTGGGACTCTGAATGTCCTGCTGCCCTCGGAACCCGCCTTCTGTCTGCTGCTGCTGCTGCTGCGGGTGGCCTTGCATCGGATTCGGCGGCTGTTGCTGCTGCGAAGGACTCTGAAGTTGCTCTGGGACAGGGAACCCTCCTGTCAGCAGCTGCTGCTGCTGCTGTGGGTGGCCTTGCATCGGATTCGGCGGCTGTTGATGCTGCTGCGTTGGACTCTGAAGTTGCTGCTGCCCTGGGAACCCTCCTGTCAGCTGCTGCTGTTGCTGCTGGTTCGTTGGCCTGGGAACCCTCCTGTCTGCTGCTGCTGCTGCGGGTGGCCTTGCATCGTGGGATTCGGCGGCTGCTGCCCAGGCTGCTGTGGCTGCTGCTGTTTCATTGGACTCTGAATGTGCTGCTGCCCTCGGAACCCTCCTGTCTGCTGCTGCTGCTGCTGTGGATGGCCTTGCATCGGATTCGGCGGTTGTTGATGCTGCTGCGTTGGACTCTGAAGTTGCTGCTGCCCTGGGAACCCTCCTGTCAGCTGCTGCTGTTGCTGCTGGTTCGTTGGACTCTGAAGTTGCTGCTGCCCTGGGAACCCTCCTGTCTGCTGCTGCTGCTGTGGGTGGCCTTGCATCGGATTCGGCGGCTGTTGCTGCTGCTTCGTTGGACTCTGAGTCTGCAAAGGCCCTGGGAACCCTCCTGTCAGCTGCTGCTTTGGGTGGCCTTGCATGGTGGGATGCGGCAGCTGCTGCCCTGGCTGCTGTTGCTGCTGCCCTGCGAAGCCTCCTGTCTGCTGGCCTGACATCGTGGGATTCTGGGTGTGCTGGTGCAGTGGTTGAAGCGCTTGCTGAGGTTGCTGCACTGGGACCCATCCATGCTGCTGCTGCTGCTGCTGCGGCTGTCCTGTCTGTGCCCCCGAAAAGAGCTTCGCTTGCTGCTGCTGTTTGGGTTGCGATGGCTGCATGTAGGGCTCCAGCAGGGGTGCTTCAGCCTCCAGGTCGGGCCAAACATAATCAAAACTTAGCCTCTGCCCACAACCCGAAACCCTAAACTATAACTTGATAACCCTGAACCCTTCCTGTCAAGCTAATGTATGCCCAGCAGCTCCCAACTCTAGAGTCGTGGAGCCGGAGAAGGCTTGGGAATCCTGGGAATACATCGACGACACTGAGCCCGGCCGTGAAGCCGCCGATCTCAGAGTCTCTTGTCCTGCAACATCAAATCAAAAGCTGAAATTAAGGTGTTCTTGCCGCTGCACCACAGCCACAAGTCGGACACCTGCCTTCCGTCGCCGTGGGCACCTGTCGCCGCAGATTTTTCACCTGCCTCGCTTGCCAGTGTTCAGCAGGAATGCCTCGAGGAATCACAGAGGGGGAACCACCATGTGTCCCCAGAAACTACGCCTTGGGAGGGCATCAGAAACAAGACCAGATTTGAAGCCACTGACCTCCGAACGGAGACGAACCTGACCATCACAAACGGTTNGGAACCACCATGTGTCCCCAGAAACTACGCCTTGGGAGGGCATCAGAAACAAGACCAGATTTGAAGCCACTGACCTCCGAACGGAGACGAACCTGACCATCACAAACGGTTGTACTGCTGTGACAGAGGCACAGACGAAATGGCCACCGCGGCACAGCCCCCTCTCCCCCAAACCTCAATGTTTGGAGCAGCACGCCCGCAGAGCCCTCCACAAGCANATCACAAACGGTTGTACTGCTGTGACAGAGGCACAGACGAAATGGCCACCGCGGCACAGCCCCCTCTCCCCCAAACCTCAATGTTTGGAGCAGCACGCCCGCAGAGCCCTCCACAAGCAGACGACACGCACCTCCGAGCAGACGACATCATTGAAATGTAGGGGGGCGGGGGGCAACGTAGAAGGGCTCCGTACATTCGCGACAACAGTCTATGATGTCGCGCCTGTGAACCCTACGGTCAGCTAGGAGGAAGCTTTCGCATACAGTGGGCTTGTAAGGATGCCGCGCGAGACTTCACGGTCTCCATAGTCGATGACAGCGGAAAGTGCTGCACCGCCGGTTTCCCAGCAAGCCTACTGGAAACATGCGGAGTCGGAAACTCATCTTGTCACTCACATGGAGCAGAAGACGCTGCTAGGCGAGGCATCGCCACGTCACAGCAACGGCGGAAAGTAGATGCCGACCATCGCCGGNCTCATCTTGTCACTCACATGGAGCAGAAGACGCTGCTAGGCGAGGCATCGCCACGTCACAGCAACGGCGGAAAGTAGATGCCGACCATCGCCGGAAGGACCCGAACGCCAAATTTTCCGACCGTGGGCCAGAAGCCCGACTCCCTGAAAGAGTGCGAAAGGCCGGTGTGAAGCGGAAGCGCAGCAAAACTTGGGCTACAGGGACTGTGTCTGCTGAGCCATGGCAGGCGGAGCTACGCACCAAAGTGAAAGTGGAATACGTCCGAAACAGGTCCCTGTAAGAGCGGAGGGGTGCTGTCAAGGACAAGCTGCGAAACTAGAGACTGCTTAAAAGATGCTGCGTGGATTGCGCAGACACCTCGCGGGTGAACCAGGTGAGTTGTCGCAGTTGAGATGGGTTTGTTTGGCTTGGCGGGCCTCGTCGGTTGCGTCAGCTACTCCAAGAAACGAACAAACTACACGAAT